>BQKZ01002911.1:17011-50617 GCA_036244855.1 Temnopleurus reevesii | reverse complement strand
TTTTTTTTGGGGGGGGGGCGAATTGGCCCCCTTTAAAAAAAATAAAGGAAAATGCTAAATTTGCTATATATAAAACCTTTGATCATCTTCAGGTACATGTAGCTATTAAAATTTAAGAAAAAGCACATGCTAAAACATTATATTGAGGCTTATGTTTTTTTTTTTTTTTTTGGGGGGGGGGCGAATTGGCCCCCTTTAAAAAAAATAAAGGAAAATGCTCAATTTGCTATATATAAAACCTTTGATCATCTTCAGGTACATGTAGCTATTAAAATTTAAGAAAAAGCACATGCTAAAACATTATATTGAGGCTGCACACCTTAGTTATACATGTATGGTTCTTTAGGGGCCTTGCCCCTGAAAAAAAGGATTTTGTCAAAATTAATTATTTTTTTCACCTAGATAGTGCGTAAAATCCTATGCCTAGACGATTCATCTACTAAATCCTGTAAGCGTTACACAATTGTATCAAATATATTGATTTGGGACTGCTATGTAAAAATTTTGTTTTACTGAACAGCCCCCCCCCCCTCCATTTTTTATCTTGAACTTCTCCCTTTTATCATAAATTACTGTCAAATAGCCTCTAACTTCACTAAGTTGCTTTCTTCTGGTGAAATATGTGCCAAATAATGATTTTCTGCCCAAATACCAAATATGACCTTTTAGTGCCCATGCCCCCTCCCACCCCCCAAAAATTGACTTAACCTTTTTTCCTTTGTGAACATGATGAATGAAGATTTTGCTTCTTATGAGACTAAAATTCTTCCAAATTCATGATTTTTTTTTGACAAAATAACCACCAAATACAATTTTTTACCCAAAATGTCCAAATATCATTTTGGGGCCCCGTACCCCTAAAAATCAAGGAAATCAAAATTTTCTTTTAGAATAATGAGGACAATAGTATTTCGCTTCCATTAAGCCCTCATCCATCCAAAACGGATTATTATTAACAAAGTTATTAATTTATTCCCATATTTGCCTTTCTGGGCGCACTGTGGTGTGGGTTGAACAACCGGCTTTGTCTTTTTAACATATAAGTCACCGTAGCCTACATGTTGGATTGTATATGTATGTACATTTGAATATTGCTACAAAATCTGTGGGGGTGTGGGAGATACGAACAAATTCTTTGGAATGCTCGTGTCAATCATTCAATTATAGGTTTATAGTAAATACAGCCTAGTCACCCACTTTGTTTCCTTTTTTCCACATGACTGCTCAAAATTAAGAATTTAAGTTTGTCTTTGAGCCACCTAGATTTAAAAGAACATTTGATTAAACTGTTGATTGAAAATTATATTTCGATGCAGTTGTTTCTATTTCTTTTAGATTTCAAATCGTCTAGTAGGCTGAATATGAAATTTTACATTTTTGGAATTGATAACAATATTTTCAAAATGCACAACTTGAATACAGATAGTTATTTAGTATTAGGGTAAAATATACTCTTTTATTAATGAGGGTTCTTTTTGCATTTTCCTCCTGAAAATGGCCCCTGTAAAATATTTTGTGGGGGCAATTTTGGAAATCATGGCGGCCATTTTTAAGGATTAGAGGGCTAATCGTCCTTTCTTAGTGTATTTTTTTATGCTGATACATATGAAGTAGGTTGTAATCACTTTATGAAAAAGGCTGGATATAACCCAAAATGTCTATATATTGTGAGTACATGTTCATCTACGTATTCTAGCAACATGTGTACAATGTATGTCTCATGTACAGTGAGCAAGCTTGACTAATCAACAGCTGTCTTGTGCGAACTTGGAAGTCTTTGTTTGAGCTCATGGAGAGGCAAAATGAGAGCCCTGATTAATGCGTTGACTCCTAAATCTCTTATTAACAGAGTGTCTTTATAGAAGGGACTTTAAAGAAGGAACCTTGCAAACATACATTCAGTCAAGTTCGAAATAGAGCTAAGCCTTGGAATGTGTATTACATGCAACAGTGATTTTTAACTTCTTAAAAGTTTGTGCAGATACAGTGTACGTCCAGTTCTATATGAAGGGGAAAATCAATATTGGCACTGAATACACGTATGTACATAGCTTTGGATATAAAACATCTATGCTGAATGATACTTGAGATTTCAATTGATTTTGTAGGTTTGGGGGGTTACATGTACACGTAGACCTAAAATCTGTTCAAAATTATAAGACATCAATATATTTATGGGACCCAAATTTTATATGATATGGTATCTGATGCCTTCCAATACCATTTGAAAAAAAAAACAGCAATGCATTTAGCCGGTCAATCAGTTTTTGTTAATATTTTTATGTTGCATTTTATTTCAAATGTTTCAACACTGATTTTACATGCAAATTGGCAACTTTTGGTCATGTGTTTGCATTTTTCTGCTCTTAATGAAAGCTAGGTTTTTCTCTGGCAGACATCAGAGCCAGTCTTTTAAAAAATCCAAGGCCATCAAAGGCTTGGTCTTGGATAGCCTACAATATACACATACTTATTAGCTTCAATGTCCAGTGATCTTTTTGTTTCCTTTAATGATTATTCGTCCTGAAATATGATAAAAAGTGGCAGTTCTAGAATCACCTTGGAAAAAAAATAATTATAGGAATATAATTATTTTGATAAAGATGTGAAAGAGCATGCCCCATCAGACCAATGTTGGGAAACTTCTTATTGTAGCTCATGTCCATCTCTCATTAATGCCTGAATTCCTATTGAATACCATAATGTCGTTTAGAATGCTGTAGATCTTCAATATTTCAGTTTTAAGTTATTTTTTTTTTTTACAATGAACAGGTATAAATAAATCATGAAATCATTAAGATTTGTTACATTTTGAATTTAGCTTGTAATATGAGTCAGTTCAAACAAAGTAAATTGTAGGGCTGTGTACACTTGTGTGTAAATAATAGTCATTCCCTTCATTGTCTTTAGGCTTTGTGGTTAAAAGAGAATGAAAGAGATTTGGTTGCCTTTGTGGTCCCGTATGCTCTTATTCATGTATGCCATCACCGCGTTTCGTGTGAAAATATCGTAGGAGTGGTGTTTCCTAGCCTGCACGCTCTATAAGTAGTGATGTGTAAATCTAACGCATGCGGAAAGGCATTCACTGGAATAATTGCTGCATGGATGTACAGGGACAATGTAATCAGCTGCCTACAGTTTATGTACTAAGACATGGACGTAAGATTCTAATTTATGAAGTGAGGGAGCTTGCCAATACTACAAAGTGCAGAGGCAGTCACTTCCATTCAGCTTCAAAAAGCCCACGCAAATCAATTGATTACACAAGTTTATCCAAATTGCCCATTTGAATCAAGTGCTTGGGATTATACTTCTTGTCCTGCGTGGGCTTTTGTTTCTTTGTGTTACGGAAGTACTACATATGTATTTGGAACAAGCTCAATTTATCTTCTTTTTTTCCCAAAATATTCCCCTTTATTGGTTTTAAGGTTAATAGATTTTTACCAAGCTATTGATAAGTCAGTGTGAAGGTTGATACAAGACTAACCCTGAATTTGTAGGTTTGTGGGCTATATAAACATTACTCCTCTAAAATTCAACCTCTACATTTAAACCAAGCTACCCCAATCAGAATCACCATATTAAAGTTGTTGCTTTTTGTCCACATTGATATTTTGGCTGTTTTCCAAAAAAATTAAGAATCAATGATTTTTCCTGTAGTAGATTCAGATTAGTTTCTCCCTTTTTTTAGCGTTCCTTTGCCCACAGAAAGAATTAGGTTGCAGGTATGGGTGTGCCTCAGGCCTGAGTTCAATTCTAATGTAGTGACCTTTTTCTCCTTTGATTGTCAATGCCTTTCAATTCAAGTTTCATGTAAAATATTTTCCAAATGAAGAATCATTAAAAAATGAAATAAAAGAAACAAAGAAATGCTCAGTTGGCTACCAAATATGTTTTGAAGCCACTTTAATGGATGAATAGAAATCAACTTACCAAAATATAATTACCTTTATCAAGGTACACATAATGGAGCATGGACTATACATGTATGTTTGTAAACAGGAACACATACATATACTATGCAATTGAATATTTCAGCAAAAAATGTAATTGCAGGTCATTTATAAATTAGGAAAAATCCAGAAGAGGGTAATTGCTCCAATTACCAACAGAATAGTCGTTCATCTGGGGTACAACAGGGTATCAAAATAACATTATTTTTAGCATCAGCACAAGTTGCTTTTTACACAAGCAATATTGATCCCCCAAAATAATCATTGTGAAGAAAAGAAAAGGAGAGGAATAAATTTTCATAGAATAAGTTTAGATGAAATACTGAATTATAAGAAATGTCTATTTTGTTCATATTCGTGTAGAATGACAGTAAATTAGAATCTTTTTAAATTAATTTGTACTCAACCATTATCCTGTGTTTTTGGTTGAATAAAGTTAATATTTTGTCAACATAAGTTTTTGGTGTCACAAGCCAATTTAAAGGAGGAAGATACTTCCAGCAAATTATCTTATAAACATGTTTCATACGTCTCACTTTCGATAGGGATCCACATTGTACAGTGATTCTGTGTGCGTTGGCAGGAAACCGGCCATATTGACGCCCGAGTATGATATCCTCTGTAATTTGCGGTGCAGCCTCGCTGGGGCTAAGGGGGATTCGCCTCCCCCTATTCAGACCAGTTGCGAAGATCATTCATGGATGAAAAGATATTAGTTAGATAAGCATACCATGTCTTTTTTGCCGGCATTGCAACTGGCCCGAGTTTCCTTGATCTCGATATTTTAGCCCGCTTAGTCCTCTTCTCGATTAACCCTAAAAAGCCCAAGCTATTTTGATGTCTCTGTGGCCCAAGGGGGGGGGCACATAGTGCACCCCCCCCCTCAAGAACTTCCACAATATTTGGTGGATCGGGCTAGAATTTGGCACAGATGTAGAGCAAGTCGTAATCTACAATTTGGTACCATTGGAATTTTTCAAGGTCACCATTTGAGGCGCAATTCAATAAAATACATTAAAAAAATGTGAATTTTGTCATTTTTCACATATTGTTTGTTAAAAGCGATATTACGAACAGAAATATAACTGAAATGTGGTTTTAATCCCCTTTACTATCTTAGGAACATATTCCATGCCTTTATTGAGCACATTATATGCATTTAAAGGTCAACATTTGACAATAAGTACATCATGTCACATTTTACACAATGTTGGTCGTAGAGGGCGCCAGACGGCTTTTGAAAATATCATGTTATTCCCAGAGATTTTCACTTTTTAGGCTCCAATCTTCATCAAACTGATTTTTAGGGCTTTCTGGGGGTGTCTGAGCTACTTTTATTTGCATTAGTTATGAAAAAGTATTTTGAAACATTTTATTTAATATTTATGTAAAAAGTCACTAAAAAACAAAGAAAAATAAAAGAAATTTGTTGGAAACCGCGTTTCCTGTTCAGAATGCACAGGAGAAAGCAAAATCAACTAAAATATCATAAATTGTGACTATTTCCAAGCATTTTGGGCCGATTTGGAGCTGAAATACTGAAATTATTCGAAAAATGGATAAACATGCCTTTTGTTATATGGTTACCATGGCAACATAAACTTCAGGATAATAATAAAAATGGTATCATAATGTCCGCAACAAAATTTCAGAAAAAGTCACCAAATTTGAGCGTAATCGGACTAAAAACGTAGGAGTGTTTTACGATTATGTGGTAGGGGGGGGGGCACATTGTGCCCCCCCCCCTTGGGCTTTTTAGGGTTAAGCTCGAAATTCAGTAGTCCTATCTGCACTATCCCTCTAAAAAAAATCCATCTCGAGGTGAAAACTGTCCTCCTCCATGATTATGGCACTATCAGGCAATTAAAACAAGAATGACCACGGGGAAAACCAACACGATGGGATGGTGTGACCTTGATGCAGAAACAGTCTGAGGCAAATGAACCCAAGCAGGTCTTTACTGTGGAAAATACAAGCAAGCTTGTGAGCTTTCCGAAGCAGCTCACTATTTTAAAAATTAGCCAAAGATATCTTGGGCTTGTTAAGCTTGAGATATTTCAATGAATTAGCTCATTATTTGCATCCGCACTTCAAATTAGCTTGAGCTAGTTCTGATCGGGCTATTTACCCGGATCGGAACTTGTGAGCTTTTAATATTCAAAAACTTGCTATAGTGCAGATGCAGCCTTTTTAACATGTGGAATTAGGGTTCACTTTGAAATGTAAATGTGCCACTTCCAATTATAGAATTTGCCTTGCCTTTAAAATTTTGGGCATACATGTACCAAAGCAGATCCCATAAACTTGCTGATGGCTCATTGATATTGATAAACGAGATAGATATAGACCACTTTCATAATGTATTCAAATTTATTCACGTTTGCCCCCAAGACGATCTATGTATTCAACTATCCAAAATAATAAGAGTACAAAAGTCAGAATGCTTGTTGCATACATTATTGAATGATACTAGGTTGGACAAATATTGTAGCTTGACCAACCTAGCAACAGCCAGTCCATACTATCCACATTCCTACAATTAAAAAGCAATTATATTTTATCAGGTTAACAATTAGTTTGTCAATGTGCATTTGACAAAGAATTGTGTATGTGGTTTGAATCCTTTACCAAAGTGGTACATGTATATTGACTTTCGAAAGTAGATGGATACTAAAACATTTGCATAGTGATATAAGCTATTACATATAGCTGTCATCTTGTATTTTTTAATTGCTTCATTATACTATATTCAGTCAACCCTGAGTAAAATGGCACCTGATGATTACTGATGGGGCTAGTCGCTACTCTGTTGAAATAAAACATAATTTAAGTAAATAAATAAATTGATAAAATTTGCCCTTAGAACTTTATTTGTGGGTTCTTCGAACATATTTTCAATGTAATGCCCTTTTTGTGGAACGTCTTGAGTGTATGACTTTATTGAAAAAATTGAATAAATCTATGTATTATACTTTGTAAATATTAATACTATAGCGAATAGATAAATGATGATATGATGCAATATTACTTTGACACAACTTTGTCCGTATAAATGCCCTCCAGTCTGAATAAGCTTTTAAGCTAGCTGTCAGAGCGAAAGGCTCAAGGCTGACGTATAACCAAAGATTGTCACAATTATGGCGCTTTCCCTCAAAGTGTTGAAACGATAGTGATGACAAGGCAACATTGTCTAACCATTGTCCACAGTCATTGAACATGATATGACTCTTATTTCAAAATCAGTCGGAACACGTAACCCAAGAAACGAAAGGAGGAATTTCATTTTCTTCTATTTAAAAGTATTGATGGGGCTATGTGTACCCTAATGTATCGAAATATGATAAATTGATGAGAAAATCAATAGATAAAAATATAGACAAATTATGAAATAGAGAGATAATGATTAAATGAACAAGCTGTACTCTTTTCATTGTCTTATCTCCCTATTCTGAAATTTCGATTTACTCCCCAAAAACTCCTTTGAGTTCTCTGTGTGTAGTGGGTGGAGCGATCGGTGGTATTGTCTGCAGAGTGTGAGTTCGCGTTCATTTTATACAAAAGCATGTTTGGGGAGAGCGATGCTGCGATGACGGGGGAGGGGGAGGGAGATGGCACAAATAATTTTTCACCTTGCTTAAATTTAAATATTGAGCAGACCTAGATTGATTAATGTAATGCTCATCACTCTCTTCCCCCCAAAGTTATTAGGAATGCAAAACTACACAAGCGGGTAGATCTGCTAGTAAACATAAAGCAGACATGTATGTGTTAGCAGAAAGGCCCAGGATATGGTTCAAACTATGCAGGAAAATCATTCATCCATATTGAAAGTACTGTAAGTGTCTACTTTAATAAACAAATTGCAATTTACATGATGGAGCGCTTTATCTGATTTTACCATTTTTAAATTAGGGCATAAATTATTCGAAGGCCATCGAAGGCCAGGCCTTGAATTCCCTACTGGCTGCTCTTGGAGAATTTTTGTGCTCTTTCTTCTTTTCCAATTGTGGCTTTGTCATAATATCAAAATTTAAGGCATGTTTGATATAAAGGTATTCTAAAAGAAATTTAATTGTCAAAGTATACTGCAATGTGATATTTCTTTAAAACTTTGTTCAAATCTGCTCTACATGTATTTTCAGCCAGTATGTACTACTTTACATTGTTTGTCTTCACATTCAAAGAGCTAAAATTGGATAATGTAGCTTCATAAAATTAAAAATCACCAGAAAAAGATATGTACAATGTGTATGAAGAAACCAAACATTTTGTTGAATTGTCCAGGATGAAGTTATCAGTCTGATTGCATTTTTTTGCATGGGTTTGAGGATGTGGCTGCTGTGTTTTTGGCTGGTGCCTGTCTGTACGTAGAAATTACAATTTACTTTCACCACCACACAGACCTTCTGATTGATCATCTAATTAAAAAAGTCCTCCATGTCTTGGTCAATCAATCCTGTGATGAACTCAGTTTGAAGATCGGTTTTTATCGTAACATTGCCAAAAATTAGATATTCTCTAGATAGGCCTACATGGAAGACTTATTTTGCCAAATAATAAATGAATGATTGTAAGCGAGTCTACATTATTCTTTCTGAACTGTGCTTTTTTACCATTTGTAATTTATTTACCTCAAGAAAACGTCCATTTGTCAACATGCATGAATAGTTCCTATTTAGAAAGAATCTAAATTTCTACGCCTTGCAACAGTGTATCGGGATGGGTTTGGTATCTGTACACTGCATACATACATGTACATAGACCTGCATATACGTGAACTTGTGTGATATTGCTTTTTTATCAAACAACTGAAGACTGCCCGTCCCCCTTTCAACAAACATGTAGTGGTTATGACTGCAGTTGTACTTTTACTTTGTAGGCCCGTATCCCAACCAGAAGGTCCTGCTGGGCCCCAGTTTTTAAGATTATGAATTTTTGCTGTTATGAAGCACACTTAATGATACTACCAACTTATATCACCACTTTTTATGCAACCAAATGATTGCTGCCATTTTAAAACTTACCTCTAGAATCATCATACTCCCTGTAACTAAAGAAAAATAAAGATGAATGAACAAACAATTCGGCAACATTTAAGAATGATCTATGTTTATTTCCTCTCATGTCGATCTTTGAGTTGGCAAACTCAGCAGAATCTATTACACATGACTCCTGGATGATGCAAAAAACCAACATTCTTTTGAGCTCTTATACAAAGTGCATGGGGTGTTATATGACACTATGTCACAGATTCCATCAAAATTGCTGACCCAATAGGGCTCCCCAGCGGGGATCATGATATTTTGGGGACTTTGAAAACCCACAATTTTTCAATGGATTATCCGATTTTGTTCTAATTTGCATTGTTTGTTCATCTAATTTTCTCCTTCTATTGATATTACAATACTTCCAGGTGTGGATTCCCCTTTGAATGTTGCCTCCACATGAACCCCATTGCCAATCTGGAGCATACGATATGCCTGGATATAACATATGTACATGTAGGCCTGCGAAGTTAACGAGTTACGGTGACTGAGGGGGTTGGAAAGTTCACCCTTTGACTCATCATGACATGCAGATCTTTCCTTAAATTTCTCCCCTCTGGGGTCAACCAGCGGTGTAAACTGCAGCGTGCTGTAATCTGCAAACATGGGCCCATTCCAGGTAGTCTACGGGCCCAGAACATATTCTTTGGTTTTGCAATATGAGTAGTGTATATATTCCAGAGTCTGTAATCAGAGACTATGCTTCTGCTGAGGGGAGCTATGCATGATTCACATTAGTCCCTGACTCGCAGACTCTGGTTTGTGCACTATGTAAATCGCAAACATAGATAGGTGTAGTACCTAAGACCCAGAGTTAGTTCCTGCAGTCCACATTCTTGGCGGGAAATGTGTTCAAAGAATTGAATTGATAAAAAAAAAAAATATCAGACTGGTCAACGTTATTTAAAAAAAACAATAACATTCTTTGGTCTATTAAGCTGCCTTGATTGGGCATACATGTAGGCTGTGTTTGATTATTACTCAATATTAGAGTCTGCATTACTCACGATAGGCAATGGCGCAATGCAGAAGCAAGCTACCTTTGTCGGTTCAAGAATGTTGCAGTACATGTATCAAGTACATTTTTTTAGAATAATTATGATACACAAAATCTATGTAGTGCTTCATATGAAATGTTTCAATACACTCTACGCAATATCTAGCGGCTGTAATAGGCTACCTTTTGGTGCTCACCTCAGCTTCCTACCGGTACCCATTTACCTCCCCTGGGTTGAGTGTAATAAAACGGGATAAATTTCTTGCTGGGGAAATAAACATCATGAATGGGATATGTTTTAATTGGGTTATTAGAAGATACCACTCTTTGTCAATTATATATTTTCTTGGAACATCTCTCATGTACTTTCAGCTTGAGTTCAGCGATTCAAGGTCAAATGATAATATCATTATAGAATATCAGATTTCTGACAAATAAAACTGGTATCATTGGAGAGCTTCATTGTTCCTCTGACATTATTATGTGTCATATGTTCTGATTATTTAATCATTGAATGCAAAATACATATGTAGGTTCAAGGAGATTTGATAGATCAAAGTCAGAGAGAAACAGAGTTGCAGGGAATAATTTTCCTGGTATCACTTCGCAATTTGTTATGCATTTTAACATAATTGCTATCCAAAAGACGTTTTGTATAGCAACCTTTCACATAGAACTGTAAGTGTTGGAAATGTTTCCTTAATGTATAATTCTGCTAAATAAGTGTGAAAAGTTAGATTATTCATGAAGTCGGAAGTTAATATTAGATTCAAAATGCTGAAAGAAAGTCTACGTCTGGTGACTATAGTTTGTGTACATTTTCCATTTTCAATATATGCCCCAGCTTGCACCCTGGTGGGAAATAAAGCTCTGAAATCATTAGGCAGTGACATTTCTGAAACTGACAAGAAGTGTTTCGGCAAGATTGGAATGTAATTGAGCCTGCACTCTTGTGTGTTATTCAAAGCCCAACCAGCTCAGCCCCATCCAGGGATGTTGAACGGTAGTGAATAGACGAGGAATTGTGTTGTGTTTACCCTGTACCTGTGACCCAACATGACCCTACATACTTTCCATGATATTGACCATGAAAGCAACTTGTTCTCATACATCTTCGCTGTTAGTCTAGGCACACTCAGGCATAAAGATGGTTTTCCTTTGATGACATGCAGAATTACAAAGCCAAATGTAGTTTTTGGAACGGAATATTTTCATTGTATGTATTACAGATTTTTACAACCATTTTGCAGCAGAAGTTTGAATGCTGTTAAAGCGAATATCGAGTACTTGCAAAGAACTTCAATTTGGAAAAATGAATGATTAAAATAATCTTATGTTACAAACAAAGCACAACGTGACTTGTGTAGACAAGGGAAAACTAATATGATAACCTCAAACCGGTTAAAAGCGAAATTATGTCATTCTCCATGTGCTCTGTCCACTGCAGCAAACACAGGAAGCAGCGCGTGGGACTGGTATAAAATCTGTCGGCCCGACATGGCCCAATTTTTACCCTTTATTTGCACATTTCTCTGCCATTATACATTTTCTTGCAAAACACTTTGGCACATATTATTTATTCATAGTTCTGAACATTCTTCTCACATTTTGTGCGATTCTGTGAACATTTATCTTATTTTTTTAACAAATACCAGAATATATCTTTAATCTGTGTGTTTTGCTGTGTGTTTTGCTGTGTGTGAGTGTGTGTATGATGTGTAATTATTATTTAATTGTATCTTTGTTTCATGTTATATTAATGTTTTAATAAGTTATATATACTTGTATGTTTTCGTTCAAGGGGCCCTGTATTATAAGCAAAACGCTGCTTCTTTAGGGTCCCAACCATTTTATATTACCTGTACCTTTGTATATGATGTGATTTTTTAATATGGTTGAATAAAGTTTAATTGAAATTGAATTGAAATCTGGGGTGCTTTTTTTCAGGAGAAGTTTGAACTATAATTCTAATGATTATCCTCAGCAGAAGAAAAGCCTGGATTGGTCTTAGGCCTGTGTTATTGGGAATCCAGCATCAATTCTTTTTGTTTATTTCTAATCAAATATTGCAAATGCCCAACTAGGGCACCCCCTCCCCCACCCTAAGAAAAAAGAAGAACCAAACATTGGTTGGAAAATAATACAAAATCTAGTTCAATCCGATCCATGTTTTGCGATTTAAGCTAATTATTGCTGTCTCGAAACCAAAATTTTGTGTGTAATATTTTTTTGGGGGGCAAGTGATATCTATTTCCAGGCAAGTGATTCTCAACCATTTCCAAATTTGCTTGCCCAACTTGGCAAGTTATGTAGCACCCTGTTGGAATATTTTCTCCCAGTAGTGGTTTGCCTGACTCGTTATTTCAATGTAGCCTTTGAATAGTTAGTTGCTTTTATGTTTGCGTTGCTCCATCAAAAGGTCAATTTTTATTTACTGAGCAATCCTGTTGTAATATTATAGGAAAGTTCAGAAAATTTATGTAAATTGTTTAGATTTATGAAATAGATAACATGTGATTTTCTTATTCTGTATTACTGCTGCTGGTGCTTTTACAACAATCATTTCTAAGAATGAGTTGCTGCAAGTAGTATGCAGACAATAGAGACTGTCTATTTTGCAAAGTGTATTTCATACCTATGTATTATTTTATTTGATAGTTTTGGCCCTCTTTGGCACACTATCTCCATTTAAAAAATTTGAGATGGGTTCAAATGTGTGTTGTACCAAATAATGAAGAGCATTGCTTCATGTACAGTTGTAGGTAATTAGATTGTTAGTTTCATATGTCCTTGGTTTCAATTGCAATTGCTTGCAACCTTCAAGTTACATGTACCATTCTGATTTTTCTCTATTTTGCAATTCACAATCTTGAATGCTGTACATCTGTGCAACTTACATCTTTTAGACCTATACAATTTATAAAGACTGATTTCTCTGAAGTCTGTCACCAAGATATCTGAAGTACAGACAGGTTCAAGGCCTAACAAATACTCACTCCCCATTGGTCTTCTGTCATTGGTATGAGGTAAAAGAGAAAGAAAGGTGAACAGCATTGGTAGAAAGGAGTAGCCTACATGGACATGAAAGGGGGAGAGGAAAAGAGGAGGAAAAAAAAAGAACTCAGTAAATGACCCTGTCTGGTTCGTATTCAGGAACAGTGTGTTCACGCTGACTGCCTCTGCTTGGCGAGGATCCATTCCTGGCTTGAACTTCTCTCTTTCTGTCGTGTCGTCGTCGTTCCCTGTTTAGCTTCATATTAGAGTACAAGTCAGTTTAGGTCACAAGGCTTTTATACATGCACAGTTCATGCATACTGGAATACGTGTACCCTTCCTATAGGCATACGACTTTGCTGCCTTATGATAGTTGTGCTTTTACTTTGATCAACTACAGGGAATACAATGGGGAAATCATCAACTTCTATGGATAGAGCTGCACGGGGTGAGTAGAGACGGAGGGTTGAAAATGGTGTATTTTGTCTGGCAGGGCATTTGAGTATTTATGACAGACAAGAGGCCCCAGTGTACAGGGAGACTAGTGTGGCAGTGCTTGTGTTTCCTAGCTGCACCATGACGGAATATAGTTTTATGTTATTAGAAATGCTAGGATACTATATTTACACGGTTAGTCAGTGAGTCAGTGACTGTACAAAATTCATGTGTAAGCCTGAATTGTGTGATAATAACCTATGCAATGTAGGGGGCATTTTGTAAGTTGTACCTACAATGTACATGGTATTAAATTGCACATACTGTACAATTATGGTGTGACTGTTTTGAAGGGGAAATTCCAATTCTTTGAAGGGAAATTCTGATTCAGTTCATTGTTCAGAATGCTCATGTACTTCATATTATGATCTTTATTTCCCTTGTCTTGCAAGAGTTTTTAAAAGATTATATACAGTAGAATATGTGCAAACATTTGGGGGTGGGGGGGGGGGGGGGGTGTATACACTTAATAGATTTCTAGGACAATTTGTAAAGTCAATAGGAGGAACTAATCAATAGTTAGGAAAGATTGTGTTGACAAAGTGTGCAGACTGTAATAATATGTCAATTTCGTATCTGTCTTTAATTACACCTAGGTCAAGTTAGAAGTAATCACCTTGGGAATCTTAGACACTGCTAAAGCCAGTACTTGAGCAACTTAACCGCATTTCAGACAAATTTACACACTCGCCAATTGATATTTTCACTTTTTGAAAAAACATGCCAAACAAGTCTATGGGCGTTTATTGAGAGATTTTAGCAAATTCATGGTCGCCAAATTTAACAGTGAATATAAAACCCCAGCGAAAATTTCTGTGCATGCCTGCTGTAAGCAGATGCTGATAAATTGTACAACTCATCAAAGTTCCATGGTAATCTGAAAGCTAAGAAAAGTGGGGTTTGTGGTACTCAGACTGATGTTGCGTTTCAAGTATTGTCCTTCTGGTCTCTATGCTCACTCTCTATTATCAGGTCCATAGTATGTAGCATAGACCTGAAAAAATGTAATTGATGGAACATTTTTCTTATGTAAAATTGTATGCACACACATGCGTCAAATACACAATGGTAAAATATGCGTTTACCTGATTACAAATAGTAATACTTCAATAAAAGGAAAGTGTGATACATGCAGTGGTTGTTGCTAGTTTGAGTAAGCTAAAATATTTTTCAACCTAATGACACAGATGTATGGAATATGTATTCTTGCAAATGAAGTATCTTATCAGGGCCCTATCGCATAGCAACTCCATTGTCAACCAACTTTTTATGCAATAGGGCCCTGGGCGGTGTTTCACCAAGTCGTTCTTAAGGTTACGCATGACTTTGAGAAAGACTGGAGTACGTTAATGAGTGAAATGCGTGTAAGATTCTCGATCATTCAACACAAGAACTGGTACCAGTTGTGCGCAAATTTGTTCTTCAAGTCTTTCGTAACTTGGTGAAACACTGTCCTGGTTGGATAATTTTGAATATCTTCTATTCAACCTGAGGTTTATTAGAATAAATCTAGAATAAAACAAGCAACAGGCTTGGGAATGGGGTGGGTTCTTATACACATCCAACAAGATACCTTACGTACAATTTGTTTTGAAGCAGCCTTGTTCTGTTAACCTTGTTCATGGTTGTAAACTACATGTATAGTTTAGAGTACACATTATCAACTTGCAAATTAAGTTGAAAATACAGAAGTTTGGACTGTTCCAATGCAGTAGCCTATATATGTTTATAAATGACAAGATACTTATTTCACAAGAAGTGGCTATATATGAATCATTTATGAAGAAAAAAAACTCTTGAGATGTCTTTTTAGTTGTTATTTTTGTATTCGTACTCTGCATTCGATATGAAAGATCAGAGTTCATTGAGTTCATTGATTGAAATTCAGAGGCTGGAATTTGTTTTCTTTTTATAACTTATAGGTTGTATTTAAAACAACATATATATGAAACATGAAGTGGTGTGGTCCACAAGATATTACCAATTCATGATATATGTTGCTTCCTACATGCATGATGCATGAGTACACGTACGCATAGGGCTCTATGTAGTATGGAGGGGCATTGATTCAGTCAATGGCCAAGTCCATTGCTTTGTGTTGTCATGTTGTACTTCAATATTCCTTGATTCGGTTGACAGGCTGCAGCATTGGGAACTACTCTCTATGCAACGCATGTCTATTTGGAACAAACATGTGATCTTTATTGAGTTTAGTTGGCTGTGTTTGTATAATCTATTTGAGGGTCATCATAGAGACTCATTTCATTTTTATCAGGCAATCATTTGGTAGAGCTTGCCATTTCATGCATAAATGACATTGAGTGAGGACATTCACATTATATCACTTAATGGAAAGAATTTTTCAAATATCTAAATTATGATTTTACTACTGACTGCAGGCACACAATTTATTTAGTTGTGAACATGAGAGCGCTTTTTGCACTGTACTTGTGAGCCTGCATCTTCAAAAGTAGCATAGCTTTAAATTGTTATTTGAATCTCCTTGATATAAGTGTGTTCTATTCATTTTATTTTGAAATGGCCTAACATGGAATGAAAGATATAAAGTCTAGAAGCTTTCGATGGTTCTATTTCATACAACTGTTTGAAATTAAGATATCAATACCACAACACTGTTTTTTCTTCAATCATTTGCAATGTTAGCTAACCTTTAAAGTTGATAGGACACCCTGTTGGATTAAGCTATCTTGAGCTTTGTTATGTCAACAAAAGAAATGAATGGTGAGTTCACAGCTTATTCAGTAGCTGAACAATAGAAACATATTTATTCTTGCTTGGGCAGTTCCATTTCTTATCCCCCATTCATACAAACCTGAGCCCTAAGAACTCTATGCGAAACCTCTACAGCTACATTTATATAGCCACATTTATATAGTTTAGAAAATAAACTGTACTTTGCTTGATATTACCTGTAGGCCTATGTACTGTATATTTATATAAATATATATATTTATACCCTGGCTGTAGCTGTGCTATGGAAATAGAAGCCTATGGGCGATACAATTATGAACACATTCAAGTAATTTCTTCCTAGATACTCTAAGGTGGGGTGTAGCACGATTTAGATTACTATTTTTTTTCTGCTGAAGTAAAATAATGGAATGTGTGCAATTAGAACTGCAACCCTCTGGTGAAACGCAGAAACTGGAACCACTTCACTATGATGCTTCCATTCATATGAGGGAAAAGGCAGATAACATAGGGGAAATTTTCCGTGTAACTACTATTTGATTTAAAAAGTCTTTAAAAAGCTTCTTGCATATATTTTTACCCCTGACGTACATCAAATTTAGAGTAACGAGAGGAAGGTTAGCACATATAGGACTCGACACATATTTTGCTCACCACATCTTGTATGTCAACTTGTATGAAAATTTATATTCTGGGTGTAAAGGTATCAAGGAATTCATTGCACCTTTAAGGCAATTACAAACAATGCTGAGAATCAAAATGAAATATGTTTTCAGCCAATCCGATTTTGTAAACATTTGGCTAAAGCAGGAGTCACATGAAGTGTAAGGGTTCGTTGGTCATGTTCTTGTATATATCTCACCTATGATAATTTGTTAGTGTGCAGCTGCACACTTTCCCCTTTAAATCATTGCGAATAGAAAATGATCATTTCGTTGGCCGAAATCCATTAGCTTTCTTGGCGCTAATCCATTACCAAAGGAGTATTTCACTCTTTCATATTTTCTGATGTTATATCAAGAGGATCACTCGTATTCAAACACTTTGGGTGATTTGGCACTGTTCAGTAGATAAGAAATAAGCTATGCCTTGAAGTAAAATATGTTTCAATAATAATATTGCATGAGCATCAAAGGAAACCCTAAAAGGGAGGCAGATCAAATTTGAAAAGGAATCATGTCCCCAGATTCACCTTTTCTAATCCATAGACTCTTTTTATTATCACTAATAGCATCCTTTGTCCCGATCATGGCTCTTTCATAGTGCTGTGATTGTCCCTCTGTGTTGTGTATGGACTAATCTGAGCTGCACTGCTTTTTTTGTTTGAATGAATGGACGAGCAGGCAATCTATATAAGTGCTATTCAGTTAGTTACACCATTCATGGTTTATATGGTAGCTGAGTTCTTTGTGTCTATTCTGTGATAATGGTGGAGGGGTACACCTGCTAATGTTTCTAAGTGGTAATGTACCCCCTTGGCCAACTTCAGAGATACCCTCTAAAACACGAGTTTCAGGAATATGCACTTCATAATTGATATTGATTTTTTTGAGCAATACATAATTCTAAGCTCTGCACTGATTGATTCAAGGTTGTTTTATATCTAATGAATAAGTGGATATTAACTAAATTTATATATACCATGTGCATCTAGAATACCCCTCCCCCCCCCCCAAAAAAAAAAAAACACAAATCTGTATTTTATGTCCTTTCTGAGTGTATTTATGTACAAACGTTTTTGCTATCCTTTTCATTTGCATCATTATTTTCTTTCTTGAAATAGAGAAAGTAATCAAAAAGTAGTTTATCAATGTTCAAATAATTTTTGTTATCAAAACACAAGACAGATTATTGACTTCCATACAGTGTTGATCATACAATAGAGAATTTGGAGATCATATTACATTGGTGTACCCATACATCCATAGAGGGGAGTTATCATTTCCCATTTTGTCAGCGATCTTGAAGAGCCATTTCCCATGCAAGCAGTTGATTGCACGAATCAAGAAGCAAGCGCTTGCCTTGAACAAAAGCCTGTTTGGTCTGCCTCGGATGCCAGACTGCCACTAATGTTATTAATTGGTGGTGTCCAAGCGTTTGCTCCTTTTATCAATCTCCCCGGCATGAATATTTCACGCAGTGAGGAGAGAGAGTGGAACATGCATAATACACCCTCCGCTGTCTCTGCTTGCTTACTATCGTAGGGTATGCACGACACCGGGTCCCATGCTGCCGGTATGTGTGCTGTCTTGCCATACGCACAGTCGGTTGGTCTGCCTGCTTGCCTGCGTGTTGCTTGGCCATTCCATACCAAATTCACACATTGAACTAGTAGGGCTTGTGTGCGCTCTGTCAGCCCAAATTATCTATCTCTTTGTTACTTGCATCAATATGTTTTGCTTCGTCCCCGTTTTGTCTACTTTTTTAACATTAGGCACATCATTGTCCACAATTTTCATACTGTTTTCCATGACGACAGCCTAATAACCTATTGTGTTATTTTGATAATTTCACATGTTTACAATGAATTAATGATGAAATTCTCTGGAAACATCAATGTTTTTATTTGCTGGCAGATACTGGTATGCATGTGAATAGAATTTTTAATTAGTTTTATAATTAAGATGGAAGTATTATTGTTTTTGTGTGTTTTTTAAAGAAATTTTTTGCCATAGATGTATTTGAAAGTGCATTCCCATTCTTTGCATTTATAATTATTATCATGCCCCAGGCAACATCTAAAGTACATTTCAATATTGAAACATACTGAAAAAAGTATTTCTGGAAATGTTTCCAAATGTTATTGATATGTATTACATGAGATGTAGGTCAGACTCATCGAACAACAAACATTAGCAATTCACACTCTGTTCACATTTTATTCACAGCTATTGTGTAGAATGTGTACTGATTACTTTGTCAATATTGCTTCAACAATCACTTGCGGTAGTGATTATTGTTACTTCCTCATGCGTAGCAATTACAACAGTTGTAACTATGGCGACAAGTCTATATAAACAATGAGATTATCCTTGTCATTTTAGTCAATTCTCGCCAATGACAATAAAAGAAAATTAAGAACCACAGATGGCGCTGTGCAATATTCATTGAAAACAATTCATTATGGACATTCATGCAAAAATACACTTTGCCAGATTTTATCTAAAAAAGTTACGTTTGTTTTAATACACTTTATTTCAAATATTTCCTGATATTAACTATTAATTCCCCATGGTGTGTCTGTTTGATGGAGCACCAAGTACCTCTGATGATGTTTAAGAAAGAAAAATTTGCAATTTTCCGAAATGATAGACAGAGCTTGTTCATTAGCTTCACAAAGCGGAAGTCACCATCCCAACCATAGCAGATCATTTTATATTGTTTATTGTTGGTGGTGAGAATTGACTACTCATCGATATTTGGATATATTCATATTGCAGAAAAGTTTTAAAATGGAATGGCAATGTAAAGAAAGAGTATGTATTTCCTCAAAATAATGTACCAGATGGTCGGCCTTTGTTTAACTTTGTTGAAATATTCACATTCTGTAATGATTGAAACACATTTTGCATTTTATATTCCACAAAAGAAAACACTCCATTCTGCATCGGGACATATATCTGTGGTTTCAAACAATTCATATTTACAGTGACAGTTTCAAAGTCTGAAATACCTGTGCATTGTTGGACAATCACTTCTGTGTAGACAACACACATTTTACACAAATGACCAGGTACATTGCAGTAGCAGGAAACACAACTTTCTGTTGCAGTGGCTGCATAGCCCTGTAAGATGTACAGTGTACATGTTCAGTAGTAAAGATCTCGGAGTTTTGCTTGAATCAATGCATTGCCAAGGCTGAGGAAGTGTGATGTACATTATCACTTTGTCCTGAGACAGGGTCAAAGTGAACATGCAGAGATACAAAGGTCATCCTCTATTAAAGTCAAACGCAGACAATTGTCTTGGAATTTGCAATATAGGCTGTATACACATCGTATTTTGGATAAGGTTGATATAAGCTGCAGTATTCATTGTGTACATTTTGCACTTGTGCTTTGGATTTTATTAGGGAACTGATGAACAGTAAATGCAGAGTCCTGTTTCTTAAAAATATTTTGATTTTTTTTCTGTCTCAATTTACATTTTTTTAAAAATTTTTAATTAATCTTTTTTATTTCTAAAAGGATGACCAGACATGTTCAGTGCTATTTGCTGTAGACCTACTCCATTTAAAATTTCACTTCATGACACGACTTAGGCATCAACATATTAAATCAGCTTTTCAGAAAAGTAGATTTTTGGTTGATTTAAATCTTCATCAACAAAATTAACTAGCTATCCTGATAGATTGATGCCGTAAAAAGGAGTGAGTGGCTGAATGAAGCGAGAGTGGGTTGTTAATTGCATAATGAAATAACATGGTTCTTTTTTTAGCTGTAAAATATTGGTAGTAATCTTGTACACTGCAGATGAGACTCGTTTATTCATCCTGCATGTCTTAACTGATTATTCACCGAGATCATGCCAGGAACGGTATAAAAGACTCGTTTATTAATCCAACATGTCCGAGCTGATTATATACCATCTCTGTTCTCTCGTCCGCAGAATTAGGCAGCAACTCCAAAGTGCGTACGTCTTGTCCACACCACGACCCAACGCAACAGCAGCAGCAGCAGCAGCCCTACAGCCTGAGGCGGAAGGCATCCACTCTGTGCTCTGGCAGATGGGACTTGGTAAGTCTAAACCTTGATTCTCCCTCTGGGAGAGCATTAATGTGTATCTTTTATGATGATAATAATAATAATATATATAATTTATATGGCCCTAAATCCGCTGTAAAAAAAAAACTCAAGGCGCAACTATGAACAATGTGTAGAGTAAATACATGAGACTTAGTAGAGAAGAGAATAATAATGATGATTGTGATAATGATAATGATATTGATAATTATAATGATATTAATGATGAAATATAGTGATAATGATAATAGTAATAAGAATAATAGCAATAGTAATAATAATAATAATAATAATAATAGTAATAATAGATAATTTCAAAACGATTGCATCATTTTCGCTCCAAGAAGGTGATTTATTCTGAAATCATGCAAGGAAATTTTTGAAAATGAAATGGGAACCAACCCATAGAATTATTTTGCAAACAGTGGAAGGAGAAAAATGTTGTGCACAAAATTTGAAAATTTGACAAGATATTTATGAATGGCTGTATCTTGCAGCCATTGATAAATTGATCAATTGCTTTGAGGGAAAGTAATCATGGTTGAACAGTTCAAATACAGTTCATGTATTGAGTGCAGACAACACAAGGTTATGGCTAATTAATCCAGAATGATCAATTCAGAAGTGCAATAACTATACTGTAAAAGCCCATATTCCATCAATCCTGATTTTTAGTGGATTCACAGAATTCCAGATATATTTACATATTTATAATGAGTCGTTATTTTTATGTTTTGAGAGACAAATCGACGTGTATTAAAAAAATTAAAGAATGAAAACTTTGCCGAATTCGTAGGAGCAAAATTAGAGAAGCTAAAACCCCAGCAAAAATTTCAACTCATATGTATAGGCCTACTGGGATGAATACAGGAAACAATTTTAATTGTAAAGATTTAATTTTCAAATACTATAGATTTATGTTTACTCTTATGACACTAATATAAAGGTATGATTTAGATATTATTATGCAAATCATCTAGTGTAACACTTACAATTCAGTCAGTATTAGATCATTTAAATAGTGACTTGTTTTCAATATATTTACTGTCAGTCAGATTTCTCAGAACTCTGAGCAGTATGTTGCATTATTGATGACAGGTTTTGTAAAGCTGAAGTATACATGTGCACATGATTAATTTCACGATTTACCCTCCCCGCAGCCTGATAAAATGCTGTGTGAGGCAACTAACCTGCCTCGCACAAGGAAATCGTGTGATGGGAGAGGAAAGAATTCCAGAAGTTGATTCATTGTGAATCAGTGTGTAACTCGCTTATCTCCGCCTCATCGAGCCAAAACTTTCGTACCCAAATGTTGTGCTTTTGATTGTTTTGAGGCAAGCACCTCTAGGTCAAGTACACAGCAGTTTTTCTTTTGCCGTCTTCTGTTTCAAGAACGAACCCACAAAGGATGATCTCTTGAGGGTTGGTTTATTTGTTTGTGGAGGGAATTAGTGATTTTAAGCATATAATTTGCAGAAGTTGCAGATTTTAATTGCTGCTTTGTTAGGATTATCGTGATAAGAAACAGAATTGCATTATTTCAACTTTACATTCCATACATTTTGAGCATTTGTTGATCACATCTGTGTGTATTTGAAAGAAAGCTAATTGCTTTATTTTGATCAAATTGTTATCAGAGTTGATTTTTTTTTTTTTAATCAAGATAATGCTTTGTTCATTTTTTGTATTAGTATGTTTTGGGGAAAGAATCAGATAAAAAATGTTGATTACAAAACATTGAAAAAAGACAAGAATTATATAATCAAAGATGTGACAAAAATATATATACATGTAGTTAGATATGTTTTAGGGCTATGATTTTTTTTTTTTTTTTGTTAGTTTTATCCAATACGAGCTAGGATATTTGACACAAACATCTTGTTCTATTTATTAAATGTTATTCAATTTAACCTCCTGGAATGAAAAGCTATTCTTCATTTTTTTTTAAATGGAGCTCCTGAACTTGGCATAAATTTCAACAAATTTAAAGCTCAGAGAGAGATGTACAGAGAGGCCCATTTGCTTGGTTGACTTGCAGAGAAGCACACACAGGAAAATCTGTGATTACTATCGAATGGCACATGGGAGGGAAGTATCAGTCATAGTCGTTGAAGGCTGGTGGGAATCTTTCACACTGCAGAAAATACGCAACCTGAAACTTTAAGGTTGTATTTTTAAGCCAATACTTTAACGTACAGATATTTTCACGATTTTAGACTAGTTCGATATTTTAACCAGTTGTTATTTTTACCTTTTTAACTTTGTTTGTACATATGTGAAAGTGCATCATACAGGGCGAACATTTTCACGAGGCGAACATATGAAAATAAACCGACCGTGAAAATTGTAGCTTAAAGTGACAATGCAATTGTTACTTTGCACACTCCATCAAGAAGTGTGGATGTGGCCTAAACATTCTTTATTTTTTTAAAGTTTTTGAATAGGAATATATTAAATTGTATCAGTGTACATGTAGGGAATGCGAAAAGCAAGAGAAATATCAATTCATTTGAAACCTTAATTTTACCCTTAATTTTATTCCTTCACTGGTATTTGAAAGCAGGGTTATTTGTAGAAAAAAAAATTATTCATTTTTCCATGTTGATTGACAGGGACATTTTAATCTTTATGGTACTTTGAAATCTGCACCATTTGGCCATGCATAATAATACACAATATAGGGCATATCCACCCACTCTTGTTGAAGCATTGGAGCTGTAGTCTACATGACTTTGATATGTAAAGCTGCATACAATATATTGAAGGAACAGGTTCACTAAAATTATCAAATTCACACACTTTGTACGTACAAAACCTACAGTGTCATATCATAGTTTTATGTAGATATCTGTGTGAATGTGCCCATAACCAGCTGACTCTGCGCTGTCCGAAGTTACCTTGATATCGAGTATTAGCCTGATTGACTCCCTGTGCGAATTATCCTGAGATTAAATGACCCAGTCTGAAGTATCCTGCGTAAGTTAAAAAAAAATGATCTGGAGTTTTTTCTTTACCTCAAGATTTAAGAACCATGTCTGCATTTCCAACAAAAATGTAAAGAAATTTTACGATTGTTCATTTATAGATTTTTCTGCAATTTAGCTCATCAATTGCTTCTGCTTTATAGAGTTTGAACTATGTACGCTAGCTCTGTCGGTTTAGTATACCTATATGTACATCAGTATTCACGAGCTGATTCCAAAACTCAGGATACTTCAGTCACGATTGATCTCCTTGGAGGTATCAATGTGAATGCGCCCCATGGGATGTCAGTCGAACGTTGCAGCCCTGCATTTATAACATACATGTGTATAAGGAGCAATTTCTGCATGGGTTTAAATTTTGCAACCAGGAATTTGCTTGACTCTTCATTAGCATGCCCATCTGAGACTTAGGTACAATGATCTTTCAAAATCTGAAAAAACAACACAAACGAGCTCAGAAATTCAGTGAATAAAAAAATATTGGCTTTTCTGTAGGTATTGGAAAATGGGTAAATGGTAGCTTTCACTTTATATAAATGGGCTGAGCTATAGATCAAGGTTTAATGTATCCGTGTGAATGAGCCCCTTGAGACTAGACAGGTGTGAGAAGGAGATGAAACAGGGCCAAGGCTGGGCTAGCGAATGCATCACAACATTTGCCGATTTGTGATGTGATGTGTGTATTCAGGGAATGCCTTGTGTTTCTTGTCTGCACGGATGTCTGTAGGGTTGCGTATTCATGACAAGTTCACTGGTGCACATTGAGCATATTATAAGGCTCTATTCATGAACATTCATACACTGTATGTCCCATTGAGATGTAGGATACCTTTTGTAGTGATCTTGTTACTGTAGTTTTGATGTTTTCTTGTACAAGCCACAGGTCTTTCGAGAGCTCAATTAGCCATATTTTATTGTCCAGTGAATTATTTTACTCTCAACATTCAAATAGAAACAGCCATGATTACATAAAAATAGTGATTTTATAATATTCTTTGCTTTGCCAATCTAAGTAACTGTAGTTTGATACAACAAGGTCCTTTTCATGGTATTTGAATGCTCTCCTCACTCAATCATCTTTATGTCTCTTCCTCTCTCATATCTTACAGAGTTCATCACCCGGGTCATCTCCCATGACGAGAGCCAAGCGATCAAGGCTTTCCAGTCACACAGACACACATGCATCAGGAGGTATGTATATCTCGTTGGTGTTGCAAGAAAGTTACAGTCTATTAGAAATTGATGTGCGCATGATAATTTGCGCACGGTATGCCCTTCTTGCAAGAAGTGCATGAAAATATGATTTTTATTGGTGCGCTTCGACCAGCTGCAACTTGTTATTGATCACAACTTTTGAGCAATTCCCTCATAGCCTTTTGTAATATGCTTACCCTTCTCAGCTTGGAGAAGGGTATGTAATTTTCGTGACCTATACTTTGATGTGTAAATGGCCACATTACATAGCGTGGTGTATAATTCATTTGATTTTTCGGAAATCTAGCAGTCGTCGAAGTTTGTAAACCCATTTCAAAATAGTAAAATTCTATACACAGGTCAGCTTAGGTTTGGATTCTTAGAGTGAATATTCCAGATAACATTTACAAATGCTCAAATTATTGAGATACTGGTGGTTGGTCCTTAAAAAAATGTCTGTCGGGCAGTCAGTGGGAAAAGTTTCACTTTGTGGACAAGGCCATTTACTTTTCTTAGCATTCATCGCTTGTGAAAGGGTGTCCATAAAATTTAAGCCTTAATCCTATTTTAAGTTTTGCTGGGAGAAATTTAAATGGTTGATCTGCTGAAAAGAGCGTAACGTGTTATTTCTTTCAAACATATCTATTGATCCTTTTTTTAATACCCATTTTCATTGAATGCCAACAGGAACCAGACTCTAGTGGATAAAAGCCAACCTTTGATTGAGCATCCAAACAACAAATATAGACCACTTCTGACATTTCCCATCTTTTTAAAAATATTTTGTCTCTCATTAAATCCAATTTTTCTCCCGGCCTCTCTGTCCTGAAAAGCCTAGGATGTGATGATGGGAAAGGCGTGTGATTGATCCACGTTACCTCCCTGCTATTTCAGTCTGAATAAGTATTTTTTGGCGAGGAGAATGAAAGGTTTTGAAAAGAGGAATGCCTGTGGGGCTTTGAAATGGCACACTGTTCGGCAACCAGAGCATGACTAAAGAAACACAGTCACAACAATTCATTATAATGTAACGCCTGAGAGACGCAAGATAAAGGCAGAAGGCGTTGAAGTTAGGCCAGATCTTCCTGCATCTATGGCGCGCTCAGTTATAATCTAGATGAGCGATGGCTTGTTTGAATATTTCAGAAATTTGTATGAATACTTCGACCATTCAGATTTATCTTTGTTGTGGTGTCAAGTGTCACATTGAATTGAAAGGGATTCTGAATCAATATTGATTCTGCCATTGGTAATTATTTTTTACCTGCAGTTTCATTATTCACTGAAGTACCTGCTTTATCCATTTTTCATTTATTTAGTATAGTATATTATTCCTTCTGCTGGTTTATATCCCATTGAACTTGATGTTTTATATAGGGTT
This sequence comes from Temnopleurus reevesii, assembly GCA_036244855.1. NCBI lineage: Eukaryota > Metazoa > Echinodermata > Echinoidea > Temnopleuroida > Temnopleuridae > Temnopleurus > Temnopleurus reevesii. Next base: position 24,120 of record BQKZ01002911.1, on the reverse strand, counting down.
GTTTTCTTCCAAATATTTTCTCTTTTAAAAAAAATGGGTCAACCCGTTTTGTTCCACTTCACAGTGTCAGAGATGCTAACTATTCCAGGATATACATGAGGCACGATTAAAATGTGAATAACGAAACAGCTGAACAAAACTGAAAATGAGAGAGAGCATGACAACATTAACCATGCTCTGGACCATTCATTAGTGACAAAAGCTTTCAATTCACATGAAAATGTATACACCTCATGCATATTCCAGAACAGTTGGCATTTCTGCAGTGTATACTAACAAGTATTGAATGTCTCACAGTTTGTGAATCACACTGCTTTGTTTTTGCTGACCTTTGACAGGGACGACAACGGGAGATGACAATTTCCTGGAGTCTTTGATGCCAGATGAGATCCTCATCAAAATCCTTTCCTATCTCTTGGAGAAGGACCTATGCAATGTGGCGTGTGTCTGTAAGAGGTTCAACACCCTTGCCAGTGATCTCACTCTATGGTATGTATCAAACTCCATGGGGCACAAATTAATAATTAATAAAATAATAATTATTTGTTCTTATTTGGCACCTATAAACACTAACTTTATCAGTCGTCCGTAAGCGCTCTATAATGTAGCATTATTGCCTTGGCTTTTAATAGCAGTGAAGCTGTAAGTAGCGTGCTGCATTACAAGGAAAAACTTCCTGCCAGATACCCATTTACCTCACCTGTGTCGAGTGCAGCTCATTGTTGACGAATTTCTTGCTGATGGAAATTAACTTCATTTATGATCTTTATAATTCATTTTTTGTTCATTAATATATCTATGTATTTAATTATTCATTCATATTTTATTTATTGATCTATCTATTTTATTAATCTCTCAATACTATTTGCTTGAAGGTTTACTCATTCAGTCATTCATTTATTCATTTGCTTATCTATTCATCAATTAGCTTTGTGAACCCAATGTCAGTTGCACTGTATATTATATGCGCATACCTTGAATTTTTCATGAGGCAGGTTATTTTTCAAGCTTTTCTTAGGTTTAGGGTAATAATGCATCTTGAGGTCCATGCAGATATGCCAACCTTTCAGAGTATGCATCAAAAGTCCCATAGAAATCAAAATATGACTCTCCATGTACTGTATATAGATTCTTATTTTTTTAGCACACAGACACTTGGTGATATCAGACCACTTTAACATTTCATCATGTTCTTATTTTCATGTTTTTGACAGTGTCTGTTTAGATAGGAATGTGCATCTTACAGAATTGACTTTTTTTTGTGAGACCAAACTGGTGAAAATTAAACGACCATGAAAATTAAAGTTTATACAGGAGCTACTCAAAATATTTTCTCATGTGAGAAAACATAGAAATAATCAAACGTTTCTATGCGAAAATGATTGGTTCAACTCTGGTGATTCACATTTTGATTTTTTTTCCTCATGCCTACACGTATTTCCAACTGTTGGCATGTCTTGGATTTTCAATTGAAAGGAAAGAGGTCATCACACTTTTGAACTAAAAGTCATGCACATGTAGCTTCAGGCTGTGTATGGTTGTTGTCAGTGTGGTTTCATAAGGTCAAAGAGTTCACTTCTAAAGGATATTTAACTAGATAGATCAATTCATGCAATACAGGGTCACATCTCCAGACCTCCCAACCATTGGGAAGTTTTAAAGGAAAGAATATGAAATTTTGAATATTTCTATAGAATTTCAATTCTATTTCAAAAGAGTTTTCCTATTTTTCTTTATAATTCTATGACGCAGTCCTATGGGAAACATGATTTCTTTCCTATTTTTCAGCACATCATTCCTCTTTTTTTTGTTGCAAGGATTAGAAGGCATGCATCTCTCATAACCATGCATTTTTTAGAGATTCAGAAATGCTATCCATTCCAGAATATGAGGATATAAAAATTAATTATGAATCCCCACAAAGCTCAGCAAAATATGCTCTCATGAGAGGAGGCATTATAACAATGCCCATGTTATGCTTCCTCTTCTGAAAAAAAATATCTGGCTCAGCTGTTTGGTGATTCACATTTTAATTTCTCTAATGCATTTCATGGAACGGTTGTCATCTCTGTGATCTTGTCACTCTGTCTCCTAAAACGCAGGCAACATGTAATGTTCTTTGCAACCAGTACTGAAATTATGGAGAAAATGGCTGTTCGTGTAGAATTGAAAGCTAGCCAAAACACTTGAAACTCCATGTGTCACAACATAGACAATTTTCTGTATAGTGTGTTATGCATTTTAAAACGCAACCCCATGGGTTGGTATACTCTGCCAGATCTTGATAAGTATGGAATGTCTTCATTCTTTCAGATATCATCAAATGAAGCATGATTTGAAATGCTCGCATATTCCCTTAGCGCAGGCATGAGAACGATGAACTGCTTCAGGCAATGAACTGCACATTGTGTGGTGCATAACTGACAAAAGAAGAGGGAAAATAATGTGATCGAGTGAATTTTTCATATTATATGACGGGTGCAGATAATTGAATTTATTTGACTTGTAACATGCCATGTTTGTTTGAAGGATGCATTGACAAGTATTTATCATCTCGGTAGACAAAATTAATGAAGAAGATGGCTGATATTTTCTATCATTGTCACCCAGTTATATGGCTATTTACCACTTTCCATCATGTTAGTTTTTACAATCATAGTATTATTGTCATCTCATTCATCACCATCATTTTTGTCACTGTTATCTGCATCATCATCAGCAGCAGCAGCATCATCACCATTATCGTCCTCATCATTGTAATCATTATCATCATCATCATCGTCATCATCATCTTCATCGTCGTCATCATCGTAACAACCTCACAAATATTAATATACTTGTGATAATAGTGAAAAGATAACAATTTGAATCTGTAAAACACGAAAACTATCATTCTCATGCACTACAACAGCTCCCAATATCTTGTAAAATGAGCTCTTGTAGCTCTATAATCATTTAGCCTGATTTGTACATGTAGGGAATGATCAGTTGGATATGTATTCTCATTAAAAGCTTACTTAGCACACCACCACATCTACTCTAACCTACACAATGCTTGAAGTTTTCACTTCAAACTAACTAATGAGCTAACAAGATTTCTTTTTATTTCAATGTAACCAGGAAACGCCTGTACCAGTCCGTGTATGAGCTCTCTCTTCCCCTATTACGACCAGGGCCAACCAAGTTCAAATTTGTCCAACCAGACAAGCTAGATGTGCCAAACATATGGAAAGAGAGTTTCAAAACTTTGGTAAGAACAAAAGATGTAGTATCATAAACTCTTTAAATGATGAGCATGCCTGCCAAAGTTTACAAGTCTTGGGCAATGTTTCACCAAACTACAAAATGACTGGTATCAGTTCTTGCGCTAGATACAAGTAAAATCACTGATCATTGAGAACAGATACTAGTATTTTTTACACTCGTACATGCTTTGATCCCATTACAGATGGTAATATGACATGCATTCATTGTTATAACAGTAAATGGGAGCATTTTCAAGGTATGGCATTGTAATCCGGATCCATGAAAACCAAGTAGGGTAATAGTAGGTTGTTCAAACATTTACATGGAGTTTATTTTTTACGATGATAGTTTTTAGTCATCAGATCATATGTTGTAGAATTGATTATGTACCAACATCATGACAAATAATTGGGAACTTTTACCGTCATTCCTTGTAAATTGGCAGGGGGAAAATATTTATAGTTTATTGTAAGTTACAAAAAGAGAAAAGGGTGAAATTCTTTACAGCTTACATAAGATTTAGGTTTAGAAAAAAAAAACCTACATAGAAGGATAATTGTTTTGTTTTTATATTTCATGCATGCTATGTAAACATAAACTGAATAATCAAACATAATTGCATTTTTCAGTTCCTCTTCTTTATAAGGTATCAAATGACTTTGACATAAACAGCGAAGAAATTAGATGAGTGTATGAATCCAGCAAGTACGTTTGAATTAGAATTGTCATGGCAAAGAGTCCTTACTCTGTGATGGAGCAGGGGTGAAAATCAAAAGTAATTGTTCGTTTCCTTGTCAAATTACAATCCATGTGGATTTTCAGCGAGAGCCACGTCTGATTCGAGCAAGAGAAATCGCGGGACGAGTCAGTTTCGATAGAAGCAATTGACTTATGATCTGCGGGGACCTGAAGTCAGTTTCTTGTCGAGTCATGAGGTGGTCTGCCGGGACTGCTCCCATGTTTATCTCACGTTTTTGTGACATGGCAATTCATTTTGGTGGGTTCCTGTGCACTGAATCTCTCATGGCTACATACATGTACATGTGATACTCTTTAACACATCAACGGCATCTCATAAACAATGCATTTGAATATTTACCAGTTTTATATACTATTGTGTGAGAACAAAAGTGAAATGAATGGCTCTGCAGTATTACAGTTAATGTGAATTTTTTTTTTATTGTGGAAAGGAAAATTTAAAAAAGTATTGAGTTTGTTACAAATTACCCTATTTAAACACCTGTTGAGATAATAAAGTAAATATGGTATGGAATATCCACACTAACAAAGTTTCCTGTCAACAGAGATAGATAATTAGATTTGCTCTTCTCTGAGCAGTTTTACAATATCTATCAAACCCTCTTATTACATTTTTATACATCTTCAATCAACATATCAACATGTTTAATCAAAATTGAATCTGTTTGGTAAAACACCCAAAACCAGAGAAATATTCTTATGTTGTGCAAGAGCATTACAGGATCTCTAGCAAACCTTCCAACCATTGTACATTTAGGGGGAAGAGAATGATTTCATTTTTGTTTTTACTTCTATCCACCTTCTCTTTTTCATGTATAATTGCTTTACACTATCGTATTGAATTGTGTTTTATCTCATTGTTTTATCATTATAATCCTTATTTTCATCCTGGCTGGTTGGGACATATGCTTCAGTTGGATGTAATTGCTCATGTTATTTTGTAATAAGCATTCAATGAGTTGTTCAATATATTCTGCTTTTATTCCAGTACTCTGCTGTCCACGTCAAACCAGGCTATGCCGCGTTTATGCACGATTCCCCGGAACTGTTCAAAGGCCGTGATATCCAGTACTATGACACAATAGACGAGGCGCTGTCGTCCGTCGAAGGCAATGAGTATACACTCATCTTGGTGCATGAAGGTGTCTACACAGGAGAATGGCTGTATATCGACACGCCTGTCTGCATATTAGGAGCTGGTATGTTTTGGGCCTTATTAAGCCTTTCATGACGAGAGGGTTTCTTGGTTTGTGTTAAAAGCTTTCATGAAGAGCACTCAAAATACAATTTCTATGGTCTTGGGGAAAGGGGGTGCTACCAAATTGCGATTAATTGCAAGTTGCAGTTAATCGGCAAGGGCCAATCAAAACCGTTGTTTCATGCGCGTTGTGTCAAAAGCGCAGACAATGTTTAGCTTTTATTTTCATTGTTCTTTTTGTTTATTTTTTTTTAATGTTCTAAGCTTGTGTAGTGACAACAGGTAGCATAGGGTTCTAGCTTGCACTGTAACTGGATCCTTGGTACGTCAGTCTTAAAATTTTCCAATAATTTGAAAGAAAAAAATCAGTGTACCAGGGGCAGCTTGTTGCAATAGATTGTAGATACCAATAATCAAACATACACAAACTTTATTAAATCCAGACCACATTAGTAGGTTGCGATTTTTACATTTTGGAGGATACTTGTACACAAGACTGTTGGAATTCTTATGAACTTTTGGCACATTCATGGTTGCAAAATTGGGAAATGTAACCCTAGCAAAATTGTCAACCTAGGCAGTATGTCCATTATCCAAAAACCTTGTCGACCCTTGTCAAGGGTAGCTTGACTCATCTAGATCATGTGAACTGGACTAATCAAGAATAATCTTCTTTTTTTCTCCCTTCTTTCACAGCTCCTGGCCACATTCCAGACAGTGTTATTGTAGAGAACAGCAAGGAATCAACGTTTAGGTTTATTGAAGGATGCGAAGATGCATATCTTGGTTATATTAGTATTAGGGTAAGTACCAAAACTATCCTCTGTTCACTTCTATTTTTTTTCCTAAAATATCTGAATCAATATTTCTTTTCATCTAGATATCAACTTTATTTTAGGTTAGTAATTTTATTTTTCTCTCATATTTTGTTCTTCTGACACATTGTATGTTTCTTAATTAAAGAGATTCTCTTTTCACTGAGGGGGTTATACAAACAAAACAATGTGTTATGAATTGCACACAGTTTCATGTGTATATCCAGGTTGGTGAAAGAGAATCTATTGAATTGAATTGAATTGAATTGAATTTATTTGAATTGAATTGAATTGAATTGAATTTATTTAACAGGATAAAGTTAACAGGATAAAGGAAACCAGAAAATAGCATGGATGCTAGTCGAGTCTGGCACCTAGTCACAAAGACAATTGTCATGTTGACTTGAAAGATTAAAAAGTTACATTAACAAGTTACATTATATAAACGTTGCATTAAGTTACATATATGTACACTTTACATGATTATCTGTTGTATAATAACATACTCAATTGAAATGTTTTCTATTAAATACTGGATTTGTTTCAATGATTTTAGGTTTAGATTTAGTTTCTCAAGTCCAGTCATTTTACACAAAAAATATATAGTCCTGTCATCATAATCCATTGGGCATTCCTGTGGTTCAAGCAATAAATGTGGCCACCATTCACAGCCTCAAATTTTGTACAAAAATATCAGAATGAATGTTTTGCAAAGATATTTAAAGGCTGAATATATTAATTTTGTTGTCATTCTTCTATTTCTTTTTTCTTTTTGATGTGTTTACTGTATCAGATGATTTTTGTAGAATAAAGAAAATTATCACTGATTTGCAAGGAGATAAAATTAATTATGATATTCAACTTTGCTTCAATCTGTTTGTCTTTTAGTTCAATCCGGAAAGCAACTCTAATCAACCCCATCACAAACACTCATGTGTTGAGGTAGATGCCAACTGCTCGCCAACCATCGATAGCTGTAATATAAGAAGTAGATCGCAAGGTATGTACTCCATACATTAACCTACCCAGGCTTCCTACATGTATATGCACATCCATTTATTTGTTTGTATTTTTGTACCCCCCCCCCCCCC
>BQKZ01002911.1:0-16896 GCA_036244855.1 Temnopleurus reevesii | reverse complement strand
CCCCCCCCCCTCTCCCCCTTCCCCCTGAAGTAGTCTGTTAGGTAGTGTGTATATTTATGCTTTTGGCAATTGTTACAAAAGTGCATTAATTTTGTATGGGTTCATTTGCTGTTCAATTTTGAAACAGAAATCCATTTTTAGACAAACAAACATGTTGTTCAAAGGAATCAATTTGAATGGAATCCATACAAAATTGTGGCACTTCAGACACATATGATATCAGGTGTATCATATCATGTGTCTCAAGTACTTGTTTGGTGTGCATTAGCTTGAGTACAGTGCAAGTCAGAACTCTTTGCTCACCTGTTATCACTATAAAACTGAGTACAATGGGATCACAGCAGGATCACTGGACCATATGTATTGTTCTGAGCTTTTATATTGATTACAGGTAGCAAAGAATTTTGACTTGAACTGTGCATACACCAGAAAGCTAGGATTGCTCGCAAGTTGCACTTTGTACGTACCAATCAATGTGTAATTGATATATAGTTAATTTTAAAAATTTCTAAGATTCCTTGCAACATTCCTTTAGTGTAAATATTTCATGATTATAGGAAAATATGTTTTAGAGTACATTAGTTGGGAGCATTCAATCGAAAAACGCAGTGCTCGTCATCAGTACAAGTTGTTATTATTTCCAATGATATTGATATTGGTCATCTGTAAAAAGAAAATAAAGAGAAAATTCCTTTCAAAGGAAGTGAAGTATAGCACGGCATCACCAAATCTTAATTTAATTATGAAATTGTTGATTGTATGAAGTTGACAGTGAGGTTGGAGATCATTTGCACTTTACAGTGATATCAGGGACTAATAACTAACACAGTGAAATAGTAAGTCATATTGACCTCAAATGACCAAACTGGTGATGATATGTAGGCCAAATATGACGTTCTGTGTGGGCTGAATGCATGACACACTTTGGGAGAGGGAAGTGACATCATACAGAGAAAGGGAGATCCAGTTCGGTATGGATATAGGGGTAGGAGAGAAGGTATAGATGCCTGGAGGGATTTGTTTAGATAGATATGTAGACAGATAGAAAGATCTTATACACACAGAACACATTCTGGATTCATAGATAGATAGATGCATAGGTAGAAAGAGAGGTTTAAATAGATAGATACGTATGTAGATAGATAGATTTAAGTAATCTGAAAATATGAGACACAAAGAGGGGGCAAATGGGAGTCAAGCAAGGAAAAGGTGAAAGGGTTGAGGGGAGAAGTAATGAAGCCAGGGGTGAGAGAGGAAGAGAGAGAGAAAGAAGGAGGGAGAAGGAGAGAAAGAAGGAGGGAGAAGGAGAGAAAGAAGGAGGGAGAAGGAGAGAGAGACAGGTGGATAAAGATAAGGAGCAGAAAGGATGGGCAAGATTGATGGAAGGGATGAAGTAGACTTGGTCATAAAAAGTTAGGAGTCAGAGAAAAGAAGGGGAAGGAGCAGTAGCAATGCTGTGGTACTATCATCTGTCAGGGACGATGATGATGGTGATGATGATCTTGCATGGACCTTAGTTCCAACAGGAAATCAAGCGTTTCCTAATGCCCTCCAATGAGCTATGTGACACCATCACAAACTCCTCACTCCTTTCCTTCCTGCTACCCCTCTAATACTTAAATAAACATGATTATTCTCTTTATGATTACATCCAGAATCTATTTTCAAGTAGTTGAGGAGGGTAGATTTGATATGTAAAAAATGTAATGAAGAATAAGGTTGCGTTTGATACAAACTGTACAAACCACTGGTGATCCTTTCTTTGGTGGGATTTAGCACCAGGAGTTATCATTGAGTGTTCACACAGTCGTGCGTAGATCCATGAACAGCTTTATGAATCACAACCCTGGTTTCAAATTTTGTTATTAATAAGGGCAAGGCAACTTTTCTATGGGGTGCTAAAATACAAAAATGGAGAAAAAAAGGAAAAAAAGTCCACAATGATTCTCCAAATGGGGTATGCCATAAAGCCATCTAGGGCATCCAAGGCATCCCAAGCCTGGCACGCAATGGTCTTGGATTGATATAATGTTAACATGAAAATTATTAGATTTGTCTGTGACAATATTGGCACAAATATGGAACAGATCATTTCTTGTCACATCTCCAAATTTTCTGGGCCTTTAGAGCAATGCTTTTGGAGTAACCCACTTTATTATGATTATCAAACCAGATGACTGAGTGAGCTAACAAGTTATGTTTCAATCCTTCCTAAAATACTGTAAAGGTTCTCTGTGAGATTGATCAGTGCATGAGCCCAGAGGATTGTGCAATATCCAAATTAATCAACAATGTTTTAGCAATTGAAATAGTTTCGTCTTAACACTGTAAAGCCAACATTTAAGGGCACATACATTCTTAGCAAATTCACTGAATTTCAGATACAGTTCACATTTAGAAAGATAATTGTACACATTGTTCCAAATGTTGCTTTGTCAGGCTTCATGCGATTGCCTTGTTGATTTTTTCCTTGCTACCATTATTGTGCTTAGTTTTTGACCTGTCATATATTTAGATTTGAAACAACTGATCATGGAGTGAAGTTATTTCGACATGTACACACACACACGCGCACGCTCACTGTCTTTGTTTAACCCTCTCAGTACCGGCTACTTTTTGAGAAAATCACAATTTGTATTTTCAATCCAATTTGTCAGAAAAGGAACTCAGACAATACCCCAATGGTGCATAACTCAACAGTAGAGGGCAGTATATAGTGAAACAAGAGCAGATTCGTTCTTCCTTGCTAACAGTGTTCAATGGTGCTAAAATGCGACAAAGTGATTGAGAGGGTTAATTGAAATGACCAAGTATCATTTGAGAATTTTCTTCCTGTCATAATACTCCATTTCTTAATTCCGTCTCAGGAAGTGATAAAAATCAGCTGTGAAGTCAGCGAGCATATCGGATTTTAGGAATTAAAAATCCACTTCCTTTCAATACTATGAAATTGAGCCGGGAGATATCAAAGCTATTGAGTATGGACTAGAAGAGCACAGAAGAGATAGAGCAGTTGGTTGTGATCAATGGGAATAAAACTGTGTGCTAATTTCAATTATTTCCCTTTGAAATTTATATGTAACATTAGATGAAACTATGTATTTTAGTTGACAATCATGAATAGCTTTTCCCTTCAAAATTCTTAGCCATATGACAAACATTCAAAATTTTAAGATAATATCATAGTCATATTTCAAACTGTCAAATATTTCAGCACCTTTATTGATATAAAGTCCTCTTCATTTGCACATCTTGTTAAATTGTTTTACTTGTGGTGTTGCACTCACCAGTAAAATTGTGTAACCTCTGCAGGTGACTGCTACTGGTTATTAGATGGATGTTATTTCATTTTATAGTTTACTTGTACATGCTTGTCATTTACTACTCACTTCTGATATAATTCCTTCCAACAGCCTATTCTGTCTTATATCCATGAAAACAGTAGCATGTTTTGATGAACTTTTACTTAATAATGTCAAGTCACCCAACCCAGCTGCATCAGGATTAATTAAAGAGAAGACTTGAGCCGTGTTTCACCTGCCCTGCCTCGGTTTTGTCACTGCTGATTAAGCTTTGCTATTCTGCAGATTATGACCTGCTGTCTTCTTGGGTTCACCTTGATTGGTGTTCTTTAGTCTCCATCTTTCCTACTTTTCCTCGCTCTCACTTTCACAACCCCCCGCCCCTCCTGAACATGTCTTCTCCAGCTGTTCATGTGCCCCCATCTGTATCCCTTGCACATCATCCCCCTTTCTATTCAACCCCCGATCCTTCAATTTTCTCATGAATACCCTCATTAGAAATGACTTTCTTGCTCCATCTCCTGCTTTGTCTCCCTCACTTTCTTATTGATCTATCCTATACCTTTCTGTCTCTTCATTATCTCCTTTTGTGTCTTTCTGATCTTAACTCTTCTCTCCTCCCCATCTCCCTCCCCCCCCCCCCTTGGCTCACATTTTACCACTTCTGTATCTGTTTGATGATTCCATTTATTTCTTTGTCACATTTTTGTGCATTACCTTGATTTCTATGACTGTTTTTGCTGCTTTAATAGTCTTCCCCCAACACGTGGGGACATGTATGATATAGATACATAATTCCCAAATTGATGTGTTCAAATAGCAATTATTGACGTCCAGAGTGATAAAACAAGGTAATCCCTCAAGGACTGCTTCTAGTACCTTTTGTATTTTTGTATCTTCTATGTTCAGTGGGTGCTGCTGTAAGTGTTAGTGGTAGGAGAGCGTCACCGACCATCAAGAACTGTGTCATCAGCGATTGTGAGAATGTAGGACTCTTTATTAATGATCACGCAGAGGTTAGTATTTTTTCCTCTTCATTATAACACACTTGTGGGATACCTTCAATTTCTGGAGAGATTTGGGATGAAATATGTGCAAGGAAATAGCCTGCCTCTGTTATTCTCAGTACCAACAGAGGCAATATCTCACGATACTGTCCATGTTTATCTGTTTTGGCTCAGGAAATTACTTCTGGTTTGGGAAACTGTACACATATTGGGAAACTATACACATACTACCTCTTTCATTCATTTGTAATTTCCTTTAAAAAATTTCTCTGAACATCATCCGAGGTACATTCTGCTTCATCTCATAAACTTCCCATGGTGTATTGATAGTTACTATCATTAAATATCAAGTGTAAAACAAACTTTATTTCAAATCTAAATGCTTAACAAAAATGACCACTCCCATGCATAGACTCACAACCGGAAGTGAGCTCTCCAGCTCATATGAGATTTCTACAATGAATACTATATATAGGCGCCCCCTGTGGTTATAGATTTAGATTTTTTGTCAGTGGCATGAATTTCAGTCCCTTCCTTATTTGATGAGAAATATATGAACGCAATTAGATATGAATAGATCCATTATTATCATACCTCTGAATTCAGTTAAATATAAATCAATCCGTGTTTATCATTGCTTTTTTTTTCTTTCTTTCTTTTTAGGGTCTGTACCTGGACAATGAGATCAGTGGGAATGCATTGGCAGGTATCTGGGTTAAGAACTATGCCAACCCCATCATCAGACGCAGTCACATTCACCATGGCAGAGATGTAGGCGTATTCACGTTTGATAATGGCATGGTGAGTGCACTCAGCATTTTTTTTTCATTTCATCAAGTATTTTTTTAGCAAAAAAGTGCCAGTTTGCATTCATAAATAAGCATGTGGCCCCTTCCCAAGCCACATGGCAGGTGTAACAACGATATACATTATTGTAATATACTGTACAACATAAAATTATAACATTCGACGAAAAAACATAGTGAGATACAAATTATGCATTAGAAATAAAGTTGAGAGTAAATCATGCAATGATATTATCACGGCTTTATGATAATAATTTGCTTTGGGGTTTATTGGAAGGTTTCCACTGTATAATAGAATTTACCTTCAGTGTCATTTGACGTAGAATTTGAAGAAGAATTCTTGATGAAATATTAGGATGATTGCGGGATACCTGTTATACAAGGAGGTGTTCAACCAGTTTAGTTAGTAATTTTACCGCCATGCGAAAAAAACTGCCCAATCTCAAAGCTGTCCTAGATTTTCAAAGACTGTTTCCACACACTGAACGAATAGTCCACCCTTCTCCTGAACCAAGATTGAATCATTTTTTGTTGCACAATATCTTGTTTTCATCCAGAAAAGTTATTCACCTATGTTACCATAACTTTGTTTATTATGTAACATGTCATCTTTGAGCAATATTTATGCAGTGTTGGCCGTGCTCATATTAATCCAGTGCACGAGAATCGTGTGCATGCTTAAAAAAGTGCCTATTGCAGGTAATTAGCTTTTGGTAAGACAATAATGACATTAATGATATCATAAAGATAAGATTTCAGAATGTAGTACTATCCTTCTACTGGAATCAATATTTATTAGATTCCAGCTAGATTTATCACCAAAAGTATTAGTGCAGATGAAATCTGTAAAATGACCTGCTCTTGATATAAACAGGTGTCAATGGTGTAGATTATAGCATTATAACCAAGACTGAGCCCCGATACCTTTCAGATTCAAATGGTGTAATTTTCTCTCTTTTTTTTCAGGGTTACTTTGATCGCTGCGACATCCATCACAACCGCATCGCAGGGTTTGAGGTGAAAGCCGGCGCCAACCCCACTGTCGTCCATTGTGAGATCCATCATGGGCAGACGGGTGGGATCTACGTCCATGAAAACGGTCGAGGAGAGTTCATCGAGAACAAAATCCATTCCAATACCTTTGCCGGAGTCTGGGTGACGTCAAACAGTGACCCAACGATACGGTAAATATTTTAGGCTTAATAATTATTATAAAGACAAAGAGTAGACACAATTATTGGGTCTCCATTTTACTCTTTACGTTTGCTCTGGTTGAATACAGCTTTAACAGAGGTGACAGAGGTAATACCTCTACTTATTTTTATGCACACCAGCAGTGCATGAAATTATCTTTATTTTAGGTTTTTGCAGCTTCTTAAATAGATAAGATTATCTCCACCTTTTATAATGGTTTATATTCATGCAATATCTATGAATTTACAAATAATTTTCCTTGCTTTGTTTTGCTTTTTCAGTGGCAACGAAATATTCAACGGTCACCAAGGGGGTGTGTACATATTTGGCGAGGGGCGTGGCCTGATCGAGCACAACGACATTCACAGTAACGCATTGGCGGGAATCCAGATCCGCACCAACAGTAATCCCATCATTAGGAACAATCGTATTCACGACGGCCAACATGGCGGAATCTATGTGGTATGTAATTGAAAGATTATCATTAGCTCTTGATTGATATTTGTCATTTTGCCAGCACACAAACACAAATAGGAATGATAGAAAGTTCTCTGCACATAGAAATAGAGAATTACAAAATTACTTTCTTGAGAATATGTAAGCTGTAGCACATTTGATCGCGATTGATACAGTTCTCAAATCACATAAAAAATAATTTACCTGTGACAGTTACGGTATCTAGATTCTGACACCTTTCTTAGACTATTGCTGTCTGATGTTAGTTCCTGATTTTGCAAGTATTTTGAGTTGCCAATTTAACGATAATATATTTCAAGATTTCAAACCGTTGATATGCTCCCAGGGTGATTGTTGGGGTTTTCTTTTTCCAAATCTCCACTTGAATTCTCCCCAGGCCTGGTCATAGCTCTTTTTCTCGCTATCGAAGCGTGCCCTCCTAGTCAACTCCTTCACAACACTTTATCCCAAATTCCACACTTTTTGTCTTGTATTTGCAGCATGAGAAGGGTAAAGGGCTGATCATCGAGAACGAGGTTTACAGCAACACGTTGGCCGGTGTCTGGGTGACGACGGGTAGCTGTCCGGAGCTTAGAAGAAACAGGATTCACAGTGGCAAACAGGTAATGCCCACTACTAATATGCTATATATTTTGTCTTTGTTCTTTTATGATGCTCTTCCGTCTGATGTGTTTTGTGTAATGTATGTTTTCTGCTATAGATCCTGTAATCCATAATTAATTTTTTTTTTGCAGAAAGTCTCATACGTGCCTTTATATTCGTTTATATCAGAGAGCATGATGGATAATCTATCTAGTGTGGAAGTGATTTTACGAAGTGTAAGCAACGCAAAATCACTTGGTGTACGAGAAAGATTACCCATCAGGCTTAGTGATGAAAAAAATGTATGTGTGAGTGCCTGCCACTCTTTCTCTCACACACTCTTCCTCTTGATGTTCATCAATATTTCTTACGGAACTCGTGGCATGCTCTGTGAACACCAAAATAATTACATCTTTGTTTTCCTCCACAGGTTGGTGTATACTTCTATGACAATGGACATGGCACGTTAGAGGACAACGATATCTTCAATCACATGTACTCTGGTGTCCAGATCAGAACAGGTAGTAATCCCATCATCAAGAGAAATAAGATCTGGGGCGGCCAAAATGGTGGTATCCTCGTCTACAACGGAGGTAAGTAAACTGAATTATCCTTATAATTGTACCTCACAATATGACTTTTATACCAGGAACATAAAACGGTGTTACCATTTTGATAACGGATAAATACCATGGATCAAAGAATTTTGCCTTTTCAAAAATACATTGTACTGAATATAATTTTACCCATTAGGAAATTAAATAAATCAGTAATATAATATTTTCTATTTTTCTATGATTTGATTGTGTTACCTCTCAAGAAGTGGATAGGTTGTTATTTTGAAGATAAGTTACAGTAGCTTGACATCTGGGGGATTGGTGTGACTAATTTTAAGATTTTTTTTGGGGGGGGGAGGGTGGTCTTATCAGATTCTGGTGAACTTTAACTTAATGGTATGGACTTTTCGAATATAAGATGTTGCCAATTTGCCAATTGAAGAGAAACACTGATCTTTCTTTCCTGTGTTCAGGTCTAGGTGTGCTTGAGCGCAACGAGATCTTTGACAATGCGATGGCCGGTGTGTGGATCAAAACAGACAGCAACCCTCATCTGAGATACAACAAGATACACGACGGACGGGACGGTGGCATCTGTATATTCAACGGTGGTAGAGGTAAGGAAACATCAGAGATGGTACAGTGGGAGAGTTGCATCGTCTATTTGCTCTCTTCGTAACGGTGGACCAACTTTTAGAAAGTTTTTAATTGGAAATTCCCCTTTTTGGCATTGCCCTTTGATTTAGCTTGTTGCCTTCAGCAATGAAGCATTTCAAAGAATTTATATTCTTGCAACGTACCCATTCACCTCACCTGGGTTGAATGCAGCAAAACATGATTGATTTTCTTGCTGAAGGAAATTGACGCCATTGGTGGGATTTGAACTGCAACCCTCTACCTCCACGAATGCTCCTTTGGTGTCCTTTTTTCAGTTGAGACCAGATGCACATGAATTTGATTGGGAAATGTTAATTGTTTATTGATGCAACTCGCTTTTGGTATCCCTTCTTAAAGGTATCCTCGAGGAGAACGAAATCTTCCGCAACACCCAAGCAGGCGTACTCATCAGCTCACAGAGCCACCCGAGGCTCAAGCGCAACAAGATTTACGACGGCCTGGCCGCGGGGATCGAGATCACGAATAACGCCAATGCTTACCTAGAAGGAAACCACGTCTTCAATAATAAGTTTGCTGGAATCTGCCTTGCTACGGGCGTCAACCCAGAGATGAAAGGTGAGGGGTCAAAGGACCATTTTGTCAAAGAATTGCCAAGGTTTGTGTTTCATAAACCTGTTCATTTATCTATGCATGATTTTACTATCAACTGGTGATCCTTTCTCGGGTGCGATTCGGCTCTGGAAATTACCAATGAGTGCAAGAGAGATTCACCAGTCGTTCTTAGCGTCTTGCGTAGATCTACTAACAGCTTTATGAAACACAAACCTGATTACAATTGAGTTAAAAATATCAGACAATTTATATCTATAGCCACAAAATGTTTTTGTCTGTCATCTATTGAATTTTTTTCTACAGTTACATCCCTGGTTGTAGATTAATACATGTATTCATTACAAACAAGAAAAGATTTCATCTTGAAAGATGGTGATCAACGATTTTGGTATAATAAAAATGTAATGAGACTTTAGATGAGAAGGAGTGCCCATATTTCTTACTAGTGCTTCTACCTCTATTAAAAAAATATAGAGATTTGAATAATAATAATAATAATAATAATAATAATAATAATAATAATAATAATAATAATAATAATAATAATAATAATAATAATTAAAACAAAATAATAATAATAATGATAATAATGAATAAATAATGATAATAATAATGATATACAAATTTTAAAAAATAATTATATGTTTTCAATGTTACAAATCTGTGTGTGATTCATCAAAATTTTTAGTTATCTTGATTGGTACATGAATTGATAGATTCATTAATTGATATTGAAATGGTAAATGATTACATTTGTATCTCCTCTTTGACAGACAATAAGGTGTATGGTAATAAGAATGCTATCGAGAAGGCAGTCAAGTGTGGAAGGTGTTTGTACAAGATCTCCAGTTATACAAGTTATCCTATGCATGACTTCTACAGGTAAGTCCATTTCCTTTCGTATGTTTATTGCTTTTTAAACCAAATCATTGACTTCTGTCAGGGATTAACCAAGTATCATGTGTATTTGTGAAAGATATTCATTTTGTCATAATTATTTCTGTTATAGCTGTTCATGCTGTACACCACAAATAATAATGGATGTAAGATGGTTATTTGGTATGTTAAGTGACAAATTACTGAGAGACTAATTTGATAATTTTCCTCACCAATTTGTTTCTGCTTTTTAGTGTAATTAGTTTCCCTTTTGTTTTGTTATTCCTCATTATATTTTGTGCATTACCATGTTACCTGCAAAGGGACAATGAAAACTTTGTGATATTAATTACAAGCAGGATCACACTATTTTAATCAGACCAAACAAGTCTTGCGTCTTATGATGAACAATGAATGATAATTTTCAATTGTTTTATATTTCAAAACCATAAAGACCTTTGCCAGAACTGAAGTTTTCTTTAATGATTGATCCCCTGTGCTTGTTACAGGTGTAAGACGTGCAACACGACGGACAGGAATGCAATCTGTGTGAACTGCATTAGGAGGTGTCATGCTGGTCATGATGTGGAGTTTGTCACGCACGATAGGTAAGAAACATTTTTTTCATGCAATCGTCCATTCGTGATTTCATCGTCTTCTTTGGACCTCTTCAAGTCGTGAATTGGTGATATCCCGTTTCCTCTTTAAATTTACAAGAGAAGACTTTATAAATATTGCATATAGTATTCAAGCGGGTTCTTTAATAGTTAAAGCATGTTTTGAAAAGCAACCAACTGATGTGTGACAACACTCCTTGTAGGTCTTATGCACACTTCAGGAAGAAGAAGAAGAGGGGATTCTCTGAATTGAAGACACAGTTATGTATTAGTGGGATGCTATTTCCTATGTGTTGAGAAATCATTGTACAAAAGTCTGTGGGCATTTATAATGAGTAAACATTTTAGCAAGATACTAGTACACTATTGGAACATACACAGGAGGTAGGAACATGAATATTTTCATTTCCTACATTATCTATTTTCCTGCTAGGATTATAGATTAATGATTTTCAAAATCCTGTTTTCGCCTATATGCAAATTTATTAAGTTCCTCCATTACTCCTTCATGTAATGTTTTAAAGACAATACCGATAAGTTCCTTGTCTCAAACATTCCTCTTTGTGTTCTCCACCATACAGGTTTTTCTGTGATTGTGGAGCAGGAACCTTGTCCCTTCAGTGCCAGCTTGCAGGAGAGCCAACCAAGGACACAGACACGCTATACGACTCAGCCGCGCCCATTGAATCACACACACTCATGGTCAACTGATCGGACTACGCATTTCACTCATAGAACTGAACAAACGACTGCTCAAGACCAAAATATTGCATAAAAGAGAGTGAAAAGCAAATGGAGAGGAGATGTATATCTGAACTCTCCCCGAGAACGATGTTGGTAGCCGTAATTATTGTTTGTTTCATGCCAAAGTTTTGTCGTACATTGACCAACTGGAAATTGTCTGCTGATGGGGTCACTGAACAGCAGGAAGCTGAGAGAAGGGGGAGTTTGCTGAACGTTGCGTGATTATCATTGCCTATCTGTGATCAACTGAAACGATGCAGTTATTTGAAGACGTACAATGTGCTTGTCTTCAGCTGAAAGATGAATTATTAGGAATATATCATTAATTGATCACAGAGCGCATCAGTCTGGAATAATTGTATGACTTGATGTTGAAGTCATCTTCAGCCAACGTTGAAACAGTGTGGAATCTAACATCGATGGATCTGCTTGAAGATTGGTTTTAGCATCAATACATCTTATTCTAACAGTGATTTCAATGGAATTTATTTGGAATTTACACGAACGAAGCAGGATGTCATGAAACAGCATTAGAGTAATAATCCCTTGGAATTTCATTTGGAGGCTGTGATGTCCAAAGTAACTTATGAACAAAGGATATTTGGAGTTCATAATGGAAAAATCCAGTGATGCAGAAGGGCCAAGCAGATGATTGAATTGAGGCTGTTTCTCCTACATTGGCGTTGAACCCTTGACATGATAGGGACACAGACCAGTGGTCCTCGCACCTCCATCTCCCTCAATAAGTGCAAGATCATTGAATGTATTATTTGAGGTTTAAACTGAAAGATGAAAACCCACACAAGTATTTGTTCCAGTTAATGATAGTGGATTCATACAACTCACTTATTGTTCATTTGGTGGTTAAGTGTTATCTAAGAAAGAAAAATGGTTTAAAAAAAAAGACAAGGAGGTGCCTACTATGTTTTGTCTAAATTTGTCAAGTGTGATTGGAGTAGTAAGTAGAATATGTGCACCCATGTTTTGTGTTTGAGTATAGTCTGTGCTTGTTGTTCCAACCAAGCGGTTTCCACAAGATGAACGGCGTACAAAGACATTATAACTGTACGCCAAACATTCTTGTCAATGGAGGAGTCTTGGGAAACATCATCCCACTGATGGTGTTAGTTCTTCATTATTTCAATGTTGGAATATTTGTTGATGAATCTTGACATATATTTGCATGATACATTCATTTGCCATTTAGATGTTTAGATGACGGTAGAACATTAACATTTTTTGCTCATGGGATGGACTACTAACGTGTGTTGTAGAATTGTCTTCACGTTCGCTTTGCGTTGCTTTTTGTGCAAGGAGTGTAAATTTGTTTCCAACCAGAGAAGAATCCCTTATATCTGTCCTGAGTAAGGGTAGGGTGAAAAGGAAAGGACAAATTTAGAAGGAATTTGTCACAAAGAAGTTGAGATTCTATATTTCTATGAACATATATTTATCCATATTTATGCTGCAGAGTTTATAACTGCCAAAATCAGAATCATGGAACCACGGTAAAAGATTTGTCGATATCTACATTCGACATAATTTTAAAAATGATTTGAAAGAGAAACTTCAAGCAATGGTGTATAGTATGACCCTTGATGACATCTTATTTTATTAGCAATGTCTAGAGAACAACTGGCTGTGCCTGTTGAAAATTAATGTAATTCTCACACACAAAAATGCACATTAATATATCATTAAGGATGTCGGTGAATCGTTCAATTTGTCGTTAAGAAATACTGGATGAATTTAACAGTGTTGTTTTCCATTTCAATTGATAAGTTAAATGGGTTATTTCTTCTCCATTCTTATGCCATAACCAAACTGCTGACATAAAAATCCCCAGTAATGAATTTGAAAATTGTATTGTACTTAGTACTGTATAAGTTGAAATTTTTGCGGTGGTTTTATTTTCGCTAATTTCACGGCTTTGGTCTCGCGAAAATTTCTACTCTTTATGGTGCACATTTATTTGTGTACAAATACTGTCAAAAACATGAAAATAACAACATGCCAATGTGTCAAACTGGTCAGAAATCGCGAAAATATCTGTCCGCCAAAAATATGTGCTTTTACAGTATTCAGCCTAATGGTGATTTTTAATTTTTATGCATAATCCAAATCAATAAATTGTGGAAAATAATTCGAAATTATTCATAGATCCCCAATATTCTACCAAATTAAGGGCATAGTTGATCATCAGTTTTAATCAAACTGTTTTTAGAATTACCCCTAAAGAAGTGTGACTCTCACTTGCTCATTATCACCAGAAATCTATCAAAAGCCATTTTGTGACTCAGATATTCTATACATTATGTAATGTAATGTTTCAGAAATTGTGGGCCTAGATATCATTGCCATCCATGTACATGTACAAATCACACTCCAGCAATACATGTATGATATAGGATAACTTACATGTAATAATAGCATTGATGATAATGATAATCATGCAGAATTATGGAGTCAAGCAAAACAATTTAACTTGATAAAGCCGTTTTTAAGTGTGATTCTGACTACCATAGTCACTCATTGATAAATTAATTCATGTCAATAGGTTATCTTACCGGGGCATTTTAGAGAAAAGGAGAAGTAGTTATGCTGTCATTTGGTGATGCATTACACCTTTTCAACAGGTTAAAACTTATGGCATTTTAGAAACAAATTTAGTGATGCAGAGTTTTACAATCACACATTCAACATTTCATTTTTCTATTTTTCCTGTATTGTCTCATGTCTAAAAGTATAATGTCGGGTCTTATCGCATTTTATACACGTTCTAGGGGAATGAATTAGTTTTTCATTAAAGATATTAGGATTCAACGGTTTTGCCTTTCATAAAGAGATGGAAATATCATTATCAACTCATTTGACATGGACATTACGTAAATTGCAACTCCCATCTCTTCTGAGTTGATATGACACCCAGATCTTTTGAATTATTTGCTTGAAGACAATCTAATCTTTTTATATAGAGGAAAGTCCATGTATTTCAATGTCTGGCTCCTCCATCCTAGTAATGGATATATTTGTTGTATATTTAATGACGCTAAAAGAAGAACAAATGTTTGGATGTCCAATGATTCCCATTTTTTACAAAGAGGTCAGTTAGCAGACTTTTGTTTACACATCATTTGGAAAATATCACTTAGAATGCACAGAAAAAACAAGAGACCTTTAAGATAGATTTTCAGGTTGTATATTACATGTTTGTTTGAATTTACTGTAAAGTGAGTTGAAATCCCTGAGTTCTGGGCCTGGTTGCATAAAACAATCTATGCCAACTTTGCAACTCATGGTAACTACATGTAAATGTCTAGAATGGAGTATAACATCCTATCTTATCCTATCCTATCCTGTTAAGAATTATTCTAGAGGACTTACCATAAATTAAAAATTTTGTCATAGATTGCAAATTTTGTGCACTTGGACACTGGTAGGGCCAATTTCATAGGGTTTGTTGTTGGATTACAAACATTAGTTTGCTTTTGTAAGTTGATTCTGAACAAGACCATACGTAAAGCTCAGCTGATCATGAGTGTTCATATGCAAAATTTTGTGCTCAAACGGAGAACCCTTGGTTCCAAAATTCAGGCTGGTTGTCTAGCGATCTCGTGTTGTGGATCTATGCACAATGCGAGATCGCCAAACAACTGTTCAGCCAATCAGCAACCACCGAGTTAAGACATAATCAATGTTCATTCAGTGAAGCGATCCAGCGTGGGATTCCATGTTCAGCACAAAAGGAGAGACCAGAAGTATGTTCGGGTGAAGACCAGTTATAGCTGATTGATTTTTGGCCGCTACGTTTGCGGTGCTTGGCAAGCAAAAGCCTAGGAATGGAGGGTGACGGGCGCTCACAAGGTATGCCACATACCATATGCGCACTGAGGCAATGCTGGGGATCCGAGTGTATTTTGTGTTGGACGACTCAAAAGGGGGTAGGGACCACTTTTTCTATTGTTTCAATTTGATGTTGGCTCAGTTTTCAGGGTGTGTTTGGTAACATGCAAGAAAGTCGTGTTTAGGGTATCATCAGAAATACAAACCCCATATTAAAATTGGAATACACATTTGATGAGTGGTCCCTAACTCTCTTTTATTTTTAGTAATTGGTAGAATGGAAATCACCCCTAAAAACAGGTGTTGATGATTAGGTGATTTTAAGGATTTATACAACTCTTTTCTATTCCCAGTAGCAGAGGGAATATCAATGCATTTGTTGCTTTGATAAATGTTTTCTTTTTTTAAATTGAGATTGATTCAAGTCAGCCAATATGATATTGTGTATAACAAAACATAGCTCAGGTTAATTATATCATTAAGAAAATATGTATTGATTTTTAGGGGGTGGGTTGTTACTTTGACATGGATTATTTAAAGAAAGATTTCCCTCTAGTATTTATCTTAAATGCATTTTTCATTATTGTTGACTTTGTAAAAAGGGTCATATTTTTCCAGAAATTGGAATGAAAAAATTTGACTTGCATGATATTTAAACAGGAATAATAAGATATTTTTTATATTCATTTTTTTAATATGTGAGTAATATTGCAAATGCATAACTTAGGTTAGAGAGGAATAAGATTAAAATATTTCATTAATGACATCACAGAGTAAAGAATTGATATTTCATATTATTTAAGTAATTTCACTACAACTCTCATCCAAAATACTATGTTTCTCGTAATGCTTGTGTATGTACTTGGAAGGATCAGAATTGATATTGAATTCAAGATGATTTGTGAATTCTTCCATGCAAATTTCATTTTTGCCACTTTTCGGCATCGTAAAATTCCCATTTTTAAAGTATAGTTCTTCGAATGTCAATGTTGTAACGTCAGTAATCCATGAGGTTGCGAATGATATGTTGCTGCTTTTTAGATTTTGTTGCTGTTACCATAGTTATTTATTGTTTTGAGATATTGGAACTATTTGTTATGGTGCTAAGTGAAGAAGGTGACAGCACATTTTTTGTAGAGGCATTCCATGGGGAAGAGATGAGCGAGAGAAAGAGAATGACGAGAGAGAGTGAAAAGATGGTATTTGTACAGTTTAATTTCATTTTTATTATATGTTCAGCCTCTCGGATGGTACACTTGAAATCTGTATTTCTCGTTCCATTTCGGCTGTGTTTTTTATGTGTTGTGAAGATTGTAAAAAGAAGAAAGCCTTGTCAAAAGTCTATCTTGAAATGAAATGAAATC
This sequence comes from Temnopleurus reevesii, assembly GCA_036244855.1. NCBI lineage: Eukaryota > Metazoa > Echinodermata > Echinoidea > Temnopleuroida > Temnopleuridae > Temnopleurus > Temnopleurus reevesii. The sequence continues at coordinate 297 of BQKZ01002911.1, read as the reverse complement.
TTTTGTTAACTTTTATGAATTGTATTTTTTTTTAAATAGTTGAATATTTGTCAGTAGATTGGTTGATTGGTTGGTATTAGTGTTGGTGTTGGAAATCGTTCTGTTGATTGAGATGGTCGCTTTATCTTTCCCTGTCTTATTTTTTTCCTTCTTAAAAGTCTCATATGCAGTGCAAATAAGCAGATGATGGATGCCTGTTAAAGCCCGTGTATAGTTTTGGTAAAGATTAAAGAAATGTGAATTTTGGGGATATATACCATGACATATAGTTTGTATACACATTTCAAGATCATGGCA
>BQKZ01002910.1:37192-55982 GCA_036244855.1 Temnopleurus reevesii | reverse complement strand
CCCCCCCCCCCCCCCCCGGGAACCCCGAAGGCCGAAGGCCGAAGGAGGGGAATTATTGTTTCATGATCATTCTCAGTATAAACAACTTGTAATCAAATTTCGCTTTCAGGATCGTTTCGAGGCAAATCTAAAGAGCAAATATGATCAATATCTATACCTATAATGTAAAACTTAAATGTAGTAAACAGCGCACCTGCGGTCTTTTGATTTTTAGCCAGAACAGACAAGAATTGACCACGACAGGAAAGTATGAACATGTCATGTTGAGTCTCAAACTGTGGCATCAAGTCTATGAAGAATAGAATGCCGACGTTGTTTGTCCCATCGATTTACTTTTTCATTTTTATAAAGATGTAATTCATATAAATATGAAGGCCTATATTTTGATGGACACGAGCCTGCATAATTTTGATGAGATTATCAAGACCTCGAATGTGATGCAGCCGGAGAAGAATAAAGACTGCGTCTGTCTCAGTAAGAAAGAAAATCATTGATTAAAAGCAAAAAACAGTCAGACGAAACGATCAAGCAAAAGTTTTAATCAAATCGGACGATAAATTAGAAAGTTAAAGATTTTTAACAACATAAAAAGATTATTTTAACAGTGATTTTAGATTCGCCAATTGGCAACTTTTGATAACTTGTTATGACCTATTTAAGAATCAATTCATAAAGGCATAATTCTTTAGATATTTAAAAGGTTGAATCGATAAATGCATCTAAACCAATGTAAACACACGTATTTATCGATCAGAGACTGTTGAAAATTTGGTCTTAAAACAAAACAATATAATAAACCAATTGCTGAAAAAACGCATGACAAACTTAGAAACACTTAACCTAGAAATGTCCATGTGCATGAAAAATAACTGTTCAGTTATATTATTATCAGAATATTTTGTAAGGTTATCATTTTTTATTCACATATGTTTTATAGATTCGTCTGATTTTCCGCTTCAAATCAAAATAAAGAAAATCTGGGGCAGGTTTAAATTTTCTTTGGGGAGATTCAACAAAGCAGAAAATCGTAACGAAAGGAAAGAATAATTTAAAAAGAATTGCTTGAAACAAATCGTCCAAAATTGTGGTCAAATCATGCTTCAAAATACATTGGGTGAAAAATCATGACATAATAAGCTTCATTGTGGTTATACAGCCGTAACATAAGCAAATTATTTTGATCGCTAGTGGTGATAAATTGTTAACATTTTGCACAAAGCCTATATAGAGTAGCAAGATACGAGTAGTCTATAATTAAGAGCTTACAAATGATATTTGTGTATGGTTCGATTAAGTCGTTCAGGTTTTGATGTTTACGAATTAGAGAGATGCTTGCCATTTTTTAACATTCTCCGCTGCTAAGTTTTTTATTTGCAAATTTAAAAATTCTACATTTCCCTCCGACCAAATAAAATCATGCCCTTCTATCAACTCCCTTAAAGCGACACCGAAACGACAAATCTCACAAACACCCATGAGTTATAAATAGAAATCTTAATTTTCCTCTTTTTTTTTGTTTACTCTACCATTGTCCACTGCAACTGCACCAGCACTAGTACTGCACCCACTTGGTTAGATTACGAAGTCACGAAATCTCCTTGAGGCCGTCATCCACATCAATTTTCATCGCTCATAATGACGGTCTCCTGTGTTCCCTTAGTTTATTTAAATTAAGTTGATACCTAGTTTCTCTTTTTATATTACTATTCTATGTATGTCAAGATATACTATTTATTTATATTATGTATTTATGTTAAATGTTTGTATTGTAAATCATTCATTTGAACGCAGAAATAAAATAAAATAAAATCAAATCAAATCAAATAGTATATTTTTTTCATCTGTTCCTAAACCCGATTTTGTTTCCTTTTAAAGGAGGACTCCGGACCAAGAATCTCTTGCTCTGATTCAAAGCGCAAAAATCAGACAAACAGATGAAAAAAAGTTTGAGCGAAAACGGACAACAAATAAAAAAGTTATGAATATTTGAAAAATATCTTAAGATTTTCAAAATAGTTATATTTTTGGCCAATTTGTAACTACAGGTCACGTGACATGACGTGTTGATGACGTAGGTTCGTCACTTCTCTAGAGTGAGTGTATTATCTCTTTGTTTTTTAATGTTCTGTTTAAATGCCATTGGGCGCAAAAATAGTTCCTTTTCTCAAGGAATTCATCTCGTTGAATATATATTCTTGATTATACCTTCTGAAATATTGTTTACGAACAAAAGATAACAAAATTATATAAATAAATATGATTTTAATAAACAATATGTTTAATAAGAAATATGTATTTTGTGTTATAATTACGCTTGCACGGAAGCAAACTAATGTTTACTACTGTAAATTATGGTAAAGGAATGCTCTTTGGATTTACAATAACCAAAATGATACAAAAAAAGAAAATATGATTTGAAAAACAATAACATACATGATAAATTGTACAAAAACAATATAATATAAAAGAAAATGATTATTGACAAATTATTTTTCATATTTATGCAATCAATTTATAGCAACATTGAAATCGATGGAACAAAATACGTCATTAAATTAGTGTTGAAAATATTCAAATTCTCTTAATTAGAGCAATTCTTTATATGAATAAATCTTCTCCTTATTTATTGTTTATTAAAATCATATTTATTCCATAATTTATCATTTCATCTTTCATATAAAACTTATTTTGAATATATATATTTCTTGAACATAATTGCTTGATATGTGTTGAACATTATCCATCAACAAAATTTTCTCTAAAGATTAAAAAGACGGATTAAAAAGCAATGATATATAATAAGCCCATTGTAGAGAAGTGACGAACCTACGTCATCACTATTTGATGTCACGTGATGCAAAGTTGCCAATTTGCTAAAATTATAACTATTTAAATTATTTTTAAAAACCCTTCAAAAATTCATAACTTTCTTATTTATTGTCCGATTTTGCTCAAACTTTTTTTGATATGTTCGTCTAATTTTTGCGCTTTTAATCAAACCAAGTTATTTTTGGCCTGGAGTAACCGTTTAAGGAAGTCACGGTGTCCTGATGATTTACAGAGTCTATACGTAGCGCAATTTTGCTTCACAAAAAATCTTAATTACTTTTCTCGAATTTCGAACCTTCCAATGACCGCGAAACTGCTTTAAATGACCTTAAAGGGGAACATCCCCGGACAATTAACGTGCTGTCAGCCCATAAATAGAAGTAACATGAACTTATTGTGAGCAAAATAATTGAGCAAAAACAGATGTATCGAACAAAAGTTTATGAGCTTTCAAATTTGTTCGATTCTGCCTCAGGAGTCCGTTCTTCAGTCGACAACTCAGTGATCTGCGATGTGATCATGAAGACTCTTTCAATTTGTACACACAATTTCATATTTTCCTCTTTGTCAAGAAAAGTGGATTTTTCTATTCTTATATGATGTAGCAACGTGAATTCTACAATCATTTCATAAAAATGATAGTGATTTCAATCCTGAAAGACGTTTCTAAAGGTATGCCGATTATCTCGTATCACCCCTACGTGTAACCCATGCGGCACGTATGAGTCATACGTAATTTTTTTTTGAGGGTACATAAAGTTTTCTGGCGGTTTGCGACTGTGTGGTATGTGAATTCCCATTCATTTTGCATGTGGCAGCTGTGTGGGTTGTCTGCGAGTGAAGAAAATGACACACTGCGGTATATTTAATTTTGTAATAAGTAAGCCATTACTGTGTCAATCTTATTCAATCAAACCTCTAACATACTCCAATTTGCTATGTAAATATTCAATGCCGCTCACAAAATAATTTAATTTTTGAAGAGCAATCTCTCCCAAAAGTAAACCGCATATTTAAGCGTTTGTTTTATGTTATAAATGAAATGCATTGTCATACATTAAACGTTTGTCATCAGCAAGTCAAGCTGTCTTAACTTTGTTATCACATTTAGATTAATATAGAAATAACAAAAAATGCAAAAGAGAAGGAAATTATACGGGCACTATCAAGGTAGCTAAATAAAGCGTACCACTGTCGCTTTAGTACTGGATAGTGTGCTTATGTAGGTAATATTATTTTCTTTCTTTTTAGCCTTTTTTTTGGAGCACTAGTCGTATTTTGAAGAATAACATTTACACATCTTTTTCATCATCGATTAATATATAAGTATATGTGCAGTGGATAATATTTTGTTACGCAAGCGTTTATATCTAGTGTACATTAATCAAAAGGATTATTTTATTCTCAGCTAGTCGAATATTAGCTCTGCTTTTTTTACCCATTTTCTAATCATAACCCTGGCCAAATCATTTCTAACAGAAGGCAAACTTTTCTTGGCCTAAATTCAAATACGTGAATGAAAAGAGAACACAAACGAAAAAGCAAGTCAAATAAACATGCTAAAAGATTAGGCTATTCATATTTGTTACTACATACATGACCGAATGACAAGACAACCAATACTGCGAATCACATAATTACACAACATACAAATCCTTGTCGGTGGTAATTTGCTAAATGAGCCTCCTTTATGTCGAGTGGAGACATGCTTTTATTCGACTGGTATGAATTCCTGCAAAATTACGCTCAATTAACCTTTAGCGTGATCTTTTATTTCATTGCTAATTAGATCGCGCCCAACTGGGGCGAAAGACAGATCCCTCGGCTAGAAAAAAATACATAAAATGATGTGACTGGGTCTAGGCACATTATAAATCTACCGACGGCGATTTTTACTCTTTAACATCAAACCAGAGACGGTTTGATTTCTGTTATCAATTAGAGCTTTTCATCATGACTGATTTTTTTTCTTAAAAGATGAACATTATATTCATTTTAGAGCTGGAAAGAGAAATCTTGGAATTACGCTGTGAAAGCAACACACTAAAAGAACTTAAGATAATTCGAATTTAACATGACCTATGTTCTTATTTTTCTAATCGGTTAATAAAATCATAAAAAGAGGAAAAAGAAAAAAGAAAAGGCTGGATTTTCTCCGCGAAAGTCCAGCTCTCGCTTATTGTTCCTTGATGCTGTCGTGTTTGCTAGTTATTACGCTTTTCCGTAATAGCGATAAAGCGTAATCTCATACCACTATTACGTAACTCAGTGCTCCGCGGAGATACACGTGAGTGATTATCCCAATCTCATTCTAGTCGTTCGCCCAAATGTAACACAGCTGCATGCATGCATGCGATCGGCCCAATTTTCNACAACAACAACAACAACAACAACAATAAAGTAGTCTATAGCAGCAGATTAAATAATCTTACCTTGTCTTAATGATAATTTGATAATCTGATAAATTGTTTTTCTAGTCTCTGGCTCGTCTTCTCGTTGAGCACAATAATGCGAACGAAGCCCGCCAGAAGTTTCCCGTGCCGTGTAGCTGGGAAGCAGTGTCTCTCTCGCGCGCGGGCAGATCTCTTTTAGCCGACTGTGACGCATGCGCACAAAAAAAGTACTATCCCATGGTACTATTCCATGGTACTATTCAATGGCAAACGTCTTTCTTAGCAAATCTATTCATTTTTCTCGCCTGTACACTGTCAATGCAATGATCTTAGTGTAAGGGATATAATATATTAAATTATACTTTCTTCCTATTAGATGTAATTCAGCTAAATTGATTTCAAACAACTATGGAAGTTGTCATAGGAATATTCCTTGCTGTGTTGCTGACAATGCCTCTTTTCTCTATCAGAAAGCTAGATAACTTAATTCACTCGCACTTTAAATGAGCTATATCTTGTAATCCATGATATTAATTATAGAAGCTATTACCTGGATGTATCAATTTGGTCTTGGAATCTGTAGCAAGAAAATCCAAGAAAACCATTGATTCTGTTATGAGATCCTGTTGATGAAAGTTGTTCATATTCAAATCTCCTTTAGATTTCCTGAAGACAGAGACAAGGCATTTTTGTAAATGAAATTTGTTTTTGTCATTTGTATCTCCATCAGGTTTCCTAAAGACCAGAGACAAAGCATCACATGTCTTCTTCAAGCAGTTCCTCAAAACACAGATGTTCATCAAATTCATTGAAGAGATTTCATTTGTCTCAGAAAATGATGAGAGATTTGCTTTCTTTGATGACTGCATTGACAAGGTTTGTAAACCTTGGTTTTTGTGTTGTTTTTTTTTCCTTGGGGGGGGGGGGGAGAGTTGTCTAAATTGTACATTTTTGTATAATTGAAGAGTGTTTCTTTGGTCACTTTAACTTTACTCCTATCATGAATCCAAATATCACATTGGTTTCGCTCAATCAGGTCAAGTTTTCGACTATCCCCACATTTTTTTTTTTTTTTTTTTTTTGCGTTTTGTTCACATGGGGATGGGTAGTAGGAAAAAACAAAATAATGAAGAAGAGAAATGCTTCCATATAACTAAAAACGAATAGAATACCCCCCCCCCAACAAAAAAATAGAAAGAAAAAGAAAAGAAAAGACAAAAAGAAAGCCACAATTCTTGACGAAGTTGACAGACGAATGATTATGTCATAAAAATAAACCATTGTGCACAATAAAAAACAGGAATTTCATGAACCGATTTCTTGACGAGTAAGCTCAGAGTATATATTCGTCTCATTATTGCTCGTCAATACGCATCAACGCTGAAAGGAAATGACAAGAAGCGGCAAATTATATCTTCGATTTTTGTTCCTTCTGGCGGTCTAAATGACCCAAATTCTACGAGTGTGAACATTATCTTGATTATCTAAAGGTTGTACCGGGGTTATTTCCACAAATAAACATTGTGTGGGAGGTCATTTATTATTATTGAAAACATTTCATGACGATGGTTGCTACTACCGTTAATTTTGAGAAATAATAACAACTGGGAATCCCAGCGGTGGAATGGTCTCTTATGCCAGATCGTGTTAATCTTAGAGTTTAGACAAGCTATATAGAAAGTATCGAAGTATATGCCCGGAGATTATATAGGTAATGAAACCTATGCCAGCGAGGCCTACGTGATCAAAAAATGTACAATCCAAGTTATTATATGATTTTTTTTTCTATAGAATATGTCCATGCAGTCTCAGGCATTGGAGACCGCCCGCCCCAAACATATTTAGGGAAGGGTCTGAAACAAAGATAAATTTTGACTGAAAATTTGTTGTAAGGGGATGGATGGACCGTCGAAAACCAGCACGGAATTTCAGTAACGCGCGGTGCATTGTGAGATTATCTAAATCGATGTTCAAATCACCCGACCGTTCAAACTACGGGCGGTGAGGTGATATTTATATTTCCGAATAATTTCTTCCCGAAGCGTGATTTGGATCGCGATCCATATCATCTGAAAACTTGTCCACACTAAGAATCAACGTAATCCTGATATCGTGATTAGAACATCAGTGCCATAAATGGATCGCAGTAATTGTCTGTAGTGTGAACGCCCTTCACTGTGAGCAAAAGAGACGAATGAATAGGACAAAGCAAACAACTTCATTCAAGCATGCACAATAGCTTGCACGATAGCTTCATGATCACAGAAGAAAGTAAAAGAGAAAATTTTGCTTTTACGGCGTGTATAATTCAAATCTGAATATTTACGCCAGGAGAAGAGGATAGAAAAAAGAAGACGACCGGGGATCGAACCCGCAACCAACGCAGGTCAAATTATGACTGTCCCAAAACAGCTTGATTACAGGCGCACGCCACCACGCCACAGTCCCTGATGCAACGCTTGTTGAACATTAATCTTTCCCAAAGAGTAAGAAGGATGTAGATTTCATTTGTGTCCATCTATTTATTTTTAATGCTTGAATGGAGGCTGTTTGTTTTGTCCAATGCCTTTGTCCCTTCTGCTCATAGTGCCTATCGTGACACTCTGTTTAAAGGGGAACCAACCCCTAGCATTATTATGCCGTCATTGAATGAAGAAAGATCAAATGAACAAACTGTGAAAATTTTAGCAAAATCGGATGACTCGTTCAAAAGTTATATATTGTTATATTCACAGAGGTTTAACGATCACTGTCGCTCATGGGGATCCGTACGATCGGCAAATTCGACGGAATCTGTGATATCACGTCGGAAAACTCCTCACCCACTTTGTACATATAATTTTCACAAATGGATTAATGTAAGATTTAGAAAGTTGCAGCATGATTCTTCTCAAAATTCATGCAGAATGGATTTAAACAGATGCTATACCCCCAACGGAAAATTGGCATTTTGTTGACTTTTCCGAAAAAGGAGGAAACGTGAAATAATTGTATCATGTTTATACAGAGTGAATGAGGAGTTGTCCGACATGACGCCACACATTTGCAAATCCCACGGATCCCCATCAGCGGTAGAGATCGTCATATCTCTGTGACTTTGAAAATTCATAAATTTTGAATTTCTTGTCCGATTTTACTTAAATATTCAAAATGTGTTCATTTGAGTTTTCTTCATTCTATGATGAGAGAACGATAATTCCAGGGGTTGGTTCCCCTTAAATAAAAGCGTAATCTGCCGCCACTGAACCACATGACATAATTATACCGAGCTGTGGTTTTAATTACATGGCGACATAGTTTTCACGGTTGAACTCGATTGGCATTCGATACGAGTACAGGGTGTTTGATTTTAGAGCGAGGTTAAAGTGAATGAATGCTCATCAGATTCTAAATGTTTGTATTATGTTCGTTGCCTGGGTTTCAGTTATCAAACATTCATTATTAATGTCTAATTTTCTAGTACCAGTCGCGATGCTCTTTTTTCAAGGACAAAACTTTTCCCTTTTTCTCTTAAGGCATTCAATGTAATATACATTACATTGAATAATGTACAATCATGTTGTGTGTATGTGTGTATGTGTGTGAGTGTGTGTGTGTATGTGTGTGTATGTGCATGTATATGGGCATGTTTGCATGTGCGTATGTGTGTGTGTGTGTGTGTGTGTGTGTGTGTGTGCTTGTGCGTCTCTCTCTCCCTCTAACTCTCGTTCCCCTTCTCTCTACTACTTTTATTTTCTTTCTCTCCATTTCTGTTTTCATCACTTTCTTTTCCTTTTCTGCTTCATTTTATTCGTTTCATCTCAAATTTTTCAATTTTCTCTCTTGTTCTTTTCCTTTCTATCCATTCATTTCTCCCCATCTCTATCAACTTCCTCTTTTATTTTCTTTCTCTCCATTTCTGTCTTCACCTCTCTCTCTCTCTCCATCTCTCTCTCTCTCTCTCTCTCTCTCTCTCTTTTCCCTCCCCCTTGTATTCATTTTCTCTCTATTCCTTTCTACATTTCTCTCTTTTATCTTTCCCTCTCTCTATCACCCCCTCTACTCCTCCCTGATTTCTCTCTGTCACTCCCCTTCTCTCTCTATCTCCTCTCTTTATCTAGTTTATTCCAGAAACACACATTCGTTCAATCACTTCACAAGTCCAAACACTACAATTTTTTTTCCTTTCTCCGAAACCCATTCTTTTTTTAAACCACCCTCGAACCACATACAATAGACTTACATTGTATAATGTAACAAGCCGATGTATTAATATCGGACAAATCACATTATGGCTTGGAAGGGCAGACACATTTGTCTCTGAATTAAGCACTCGTATTTCTCATTAAGGGAGCGTTAGAGCTACCGATCGCCTTACCCGAGAGGGCGACCTAGAATATTTCACGGTCCCAAGTGTGTCGTAATAGGTTATGCCCCATTCACACTACCATCAGCATCAGTTCACACGTGGGGCCCGTAACATGAAACAAGTTTGAAATGAATCGTACAGATTAGTACATGGGTTGCCATAGACTTACGATTGAAATCGATCGTACGATTGATTGTAAATCTTTATGTCATGGGGGCCAGGGTTTTGTTTCATAAAGCTGTTATATTAGTTTTGCCCGTGAAATTTACAATATGACACCCGTAAATTGAACAACGTGACGCTTGACACGAGTGCATTTTGTCATTGTCATTGTGACGTCACAATTAATATGCTTGTCTGATTGGAAGTGAGCTTGAACAACTAGGTGGCCCTTTGTCAGGTGCAATTCAGCAACAATTATATTGTATGTAGAAAATGGTCACTAGTCATATTATATTTGCCCAGGCGAGTCACCGTTGACATATTTCCATCCGTAATACAGTGGAAATATTAGTAGGCCTATCGTCAGTTGGTGTGTCACTCCTTGAGCGCAGGCTGAACGTCAGTCCACCGTCTGATCAGCGTATAATGTGAGCCCGCGGAGCGTGAGCCCGACACAGACGGAAACTTCAAAGGTGTAAGTCGCCCTTGAGAGCGACTGCAACTAGAGCATAAAGTAGAGACGTGCTCTTTTCTGTAAATCCCGTAGTTATTTTTTTTGTTTGGACATTCTGAAGATCACTTCTGTTCTATGCATGTCATGTATTATTACATAGAAATGATACTTTCGAATGGTCCTCCAAGGTCATTCATTGATAATGTCTCCAACGAGATGTGAACAATTACAATTCTCATGTAATGATAATTATACTGATTATCTACACAAATATGTATATAGTTCAGTGCAAAAAAAAAAAAATGCGTTTTACAGGACACACGTTGGGAGGTGCCTGCAACAAGCACCTGAGTTGTGTTTCGTAAATCTTCGTACGGATCTACGAACGACTGGTGACCCTTTTCCACACGCAATGTCAGTACGTACTCTGAATCGCACCTGAGAAAAGGTCACCAGTCGTGCGCACAGATTTCCCTGTTTCGGATAAATACAATAGGCAGGTGAATATTTGGCACCTAAGGTGTTAAAATATAGATGGACGGAAGGCTGCTCGCCCGACCAAGTGTCAGCCCGTAATTGGAGTGATACAACTTTTGACAATGTGTGGTGCGACAGGCAATTTAAATTGTAATTAGTAATTGTAATTGTAATTAGTAACTGCAACAAGCACCTGAGTTGTGTTTCGTAAATCTTCGTACGAATCTACAAACGACTGGTGACCCCTTTCCACACGCAATGTCAGTACGTACTCTGAATCGCACCTGAGCAAGGGTCACCATTCGTGAAAAAGTAAAAAGTCATAAAAAATAATTTTTATAGGAACAGTAACATCCAGAATTGAAGTTTTAGTAGATCATTTTGTTTCCTTCAGCTTAATGAAATATGAAGGGTGGTTTTAGCTCATTCTCTCACAAAAGGATCTGAAAATTAAACTGCCTATAAATTTGCATGGATCAAGTTACGTCATATAGTTTTGTTCAAGGCTGAAAAACCGGCCCTAAAATCTCATTGGGACCAATTCCTGCTATCTCATGGGACTCATCCGAACCACTAATAGTTCTTTATAATGCTCATATGAAAAATATTGCTAGAATATCTTCCATTTGATTTATATTACCATTTCCTTTAATTATATAAATATCCCTGGTACGGTGTCACCTGACCAACAATGGTCACCTGATAAGATTAGTGGCTTGCAGTCCGCAGTGTTCCTATGTAGATGGACGGAAGGCTGCTCGCCCGACTAGGTGTCAACCCGTAATTGGAGTGATACAACTTTTGACTATGTGCGGTACGACAGGCAATTTAAATTGTAATTAGTAATTGATACGAAGATATTCATGAATGTTGAATATATCTTGTGCTCAAAGAAATCGAAACCAATTACTTTTATGTAAATCGTTTCCCAAAAAGTTTAAGTGTCAAGTAAAGATAAATATCGACTTCTCACTTGTCTTTTTGGAGAATATCTGATTGGCATACCAATTTCATTTTATTTTCATATGTCTTTAATGCTGTCACCGATAAAGTAATGGCATATGCATACATATTCATCCGTCCCTATCATATGTCATATTTTCTTCCCCATTTCTCATTTCCCCTTCTTTGATTACACACATTATTTTCGTTATATCTAAATTGAATTAGTTTGGCAAGACACTTTATTTGCAAATGTTTATTCTGGCTTAAACTCTTTGTAGTTCAAATGGCGTTTGAAAAAGTTCAAAAGAGTTAAAAGAAGTTTGCCCTTTGCTTTCCATAAAATAACACACTTCGCCATTCAGATGTTAAGCGTTATTTTTTTTAATTGAATTTTTTATTGTCATAAAAATCATCAAAAATCATAATATTTACAAATAATTTGAACATGATTAGAAATTAAACTTCTTTAGGCAGAATAACAGTCATATAGCGAATTAAACAAAAGCGAGATCCGAGTCAAGAAAAATGTGGGCGATATTCAAAGGTGTCAAAAGTGCGCAGCGTTAAAAATGCCGAAATAAACGTAGCCGAGAGGCCGAGCGATTCACCCCAACTGCCATCGTCCACTATGTTTAATTGCTTTCATTTAGCTTGAATTATCTTTTTTTTCTTATGTTCAAAATGAAAATGTTACCGAAATGAAAAATGAATTACAAAAAATAATAAACAAATAATACGCAAGATATTCGTTTTACAAATTCGCAACACACTCGAACATTGATTAAGTTCAACTGATTATGAAAGCTACCTTTGATTAACAGAGTAATCATCAATCCCATCTGCGCTGCAGTGGAACATCCCTTCTGCATTTTCAAATCTGTAAATTGTGCCCTAATTTCATCACTTTCATAATTTTATATAAAATCCCTCCCAAGTATTCGATATCAAATCATATTCGTTTGATTCCTTCGGGCGCAGTGGAACAATGCCTGTTCTCTTTCGATCGATCGCGTTCGGCGATCTATTTTGCGGGAAGATATTGACTACAAAATGTGACGTCATTCAAGCAATGACAATAGAAAAGTGGGATGATCATCCCCCGCGCGTGTAAAAAATATTCAGACCGGCTCTTTGGGGAATGTATTTAGTCATATCATATTTCATAAGGAATAAAAACGAGGTGAGATCGAAATGATATTCCCAACGTGTTTTCAAATATTTTAATCGATGACGTGTGTGTGTTAAAAAATTTCTACATATAGAAATGATCATTTGACCGATATATTAGTCGAAGTGGTCTTTTTAAAGTGAATATTCTTATATTGCACTATTTTTTTTGGGGGGGGGGGGAATGATGATGAACTTAGAATAAGATTTAAAGGCGTTTCTCATTCAATTCTGAATATTTACGATAAATATTAACTTTGAATTGAATTTAAGATCTACTGCAAGAGTGGTCTGAAATATCATTTGTAACCATAGCCATGGGTTGTGAGAAAAGTAAAAAACTTGAATGAACTAAAAACATCCGGACCCTCTTATTTATTTTGAATAAATGATGACCAATGATAATCTCAAACCGAGGCTTCTTGCTGTATGCACAACTATGTGCTATGGTAGCTCTGTAAACGGCTGACAACGAGAACGGCTGCTGCACATACTACGAGCCGCATCGTTCGCGATTCTGTACACGCAGGCTATAGCCTAATCTAAAGCCCCAGTCACATAGAAGCCCAGAAGCAACACGATCAGGTGACGGTGAAACGCTTTTTTAATTCACAGTTAACTGCCTAAGAACAAAAAGTCGTGTTGAATCATGTTGCTTCCGACTTCTATGTGACTTGGGCCTATGGTCACAAACTTGCCCGTTGCCTTTTTAAAGACTTTGAAATTACAACCACATGATTTGAAAATGAATTATAACCATAAAAGTGGTGGGGGCAAAGTTTTGCACACCTCTCAAAATTCTAATTAAAAATATTAGCGTTTTCGTTTGCTAGACCATAATATTACGTGCGTAACTCGTTGTTCTACTTTAAGCATATACCCCCGATAAAATTCGTTGTAGCATTGTTTACCAATCTGTTTCGTTCAATATCACGTTGAAAATTTTAATTTTCGTCTGATGTTCTTCCCCATAAATGTCAAAGTTAATATTTTTGGCGCCCTGCAAGATAGAAGATTTGAATTACATTGCACTTTTGTGACCTTCTGTGTTCTGGTTACCATCGTCACGCGATATGTTCTTGGACTCTGTGCATACAAAAACTGATGACTACGCCATGAAAAAGGTATTGCCATCAAATAATAAGAATGATAAAAATGATAATAACAATGATAATAATAACAATAACAATGATTAAATAATAATAATAATAATATCAATAGTAATGAAAATAGGATAATATTAATAATCATAATGATGACAACAGTAGTAGGATTTTTTTGGCTGACATATCTTCCCAGTCGCTGCTAAAGACACTTTTAAATGCCGACTCACACCTTTGCGTTTGCAGCCTGCGTCGGCCAAGAGTTTTTGACAATTAAAATGGCGATGGTCATGCGGTGCATTGACGTTCGGTGCGCGCTCGGCTCAAGGCGAATGTCAGTCCCCCGTACGTCTGATCCGCGTATATATACTGTGCGCTCGGGGAACGCGTTTAATTGTCAAAATGTTGGGCCGACGCAGGCTAAAAGGTGTAAGTCGGCCTTCACGCGATACATCAAAAAGTAAAACATTTTTAGATGAATTTAAATGTAAGCAGGGTAGCATACCTTTTCTATAACCGCGCTCAGTGGCCATAAACTCAATGACGACAAAAAATCCAGTATGTGTGAATTGACAGTAATGAAGTCGCCTTCGTCAGGATCCGAAACGTATTCATTAAGGCTTACTCACACATTTGTGATTTTAGCCTGCGTTAGCCAAGCATTTTTGAAAATTGAAAAAGCTCCTCGGACACACAGGTCATAAGGTAGACTGACGTTCGGCGTACGTTCCTTGGGCGCAAGCCGAACGCCAACCCATCGTATGTCTGATCCGAGTGTACTGTGCGCTGGGGGATGTTTCTAATTTTCAAAAACACTGTGCCAACGCAGGCGAAACGTGAAAACCGGCCTTCATACGAGTACATACATCATGAGGTGAAACATTTTGATAATCAAAATTTGGACGGGGTAGCATGCCGTTTTCTAAAACCGCGCCCAATGTCCACAAACTCAGTTACAAAAAATGTCCAGTATGTTTGAATTGACAGTTACGAAGTCGCCTTGGTCAGGATCCGAAACGTATTCATTAAGGCCGACTCACACCTTTGCAAATTTAGCCTCTGTCGGTCCAGCGGTTTTTTTTTTAATTAGAAACGATCCCTAGCTGGCCTGAACGCACATGGACGCACATGGACGCACGTTTGGCGTGCGCTCCTTGAGAGCAGGCGGAACGTCAGTCCACCGTCTGATCCGCGTACACTGCGCTCGGGGATGAGGGTGGGGGAGGGGGCAATTTTAATTTTCAAAAAAGCTGGGCCAATGTTTTAGCTTAAAGCGCAAAGGTGTGACCCGGTCTTAAGGAAGGAGGTGGTGGACGCCTCAACTGAAATAATAATGTTACAGGATCTAACCCAGAGGGAATGAATACAATCTCTCTTCATACCCCTACACATAGAGACAGTCAATGGTCCAACTCGGGAGTATAGTTGCAACTAGAGGCCTGGGGGAAACATTTCAGTGGCATCATTTGGAACATGACGGTTCCTGAAAGAGGGATTCAGTTCCAAATTTGGGCTGATGCTGATTAAGAAGTGTGTGCATCATCTTTGAGGGGCGTGTGTGTGCGTGTGGACTGCACCGTGAGCAGAAGAGACAAAGTATAACACGATATAGAATATTATCGCACAATAAAGTCGGTCATGGGCAATATAGCCGTACGCCGTGTATTGAACTGTGCCGACACAACAATAACAATTCAGTTCCGATTTGAATAGCATTAAAAAGAAGCATTTAATTGGCGTTTAACTTAATTTTTTCGGAAGTAGATTATACCGTATTATATTGATAAAGTAGCCAACATTTACAATTGTTAGGGGCCCACAAAAGAAATTTTCTTCCCTCTTATGCCGTCGACATATGTGGGACATACGTCGCACTTTTTAGTGAATGAACAGGGAACCTTATTTCCTTTGTGATCATGAAGCTTTTGTCACGGCTGGAATCAATAGTTTACATCGTGTAATTCATTTTGCTTCACCCCTTTGTCCTTCTGCTTAAAGGGACGTAGTCTCGTCAGGGCCTGCCCCGAGTAGGACGTAGAGGGCGCAATACTGGGCCCGAGGTAGCCAATTGTCTTTGGGAGTCCCACTTCATTATACCCTACGGCATCGAACGCATTTCAAATCAAATGTAATTCAACCACGGTGTAATCTATTTCCTTAAAATTAAGTCAAACACCTATTCAATGCTCCTTTGTAATGTTATTCTAATCGGATCTGGCTGGTGATTGTTGTGTTCGCGCAGTTCAATACGTGGCGTATGGATCTATTGTGCATGACCCACTTTATTTTGCGGAAATAGTTTATATATCGTGTATTCACGAAACGTTAAATATTTTGAAAAAAAATGACAGATGAACTTTGCAATCATCACTTACATTTTAATGAATCTAATGATGACTTAAGCAATTTTATCAACTTCACCAGTAAAACTAAGCCTCCAGTAAAAACATTGAACTAAAACTTTTATAAATATCCTAAGAATGCAATACATTGTTATAAAAGAAGGTAGAATTAGTGCATCTAGATTTAGTTTCATTCATTGATATTCTTATTGGCAACAGATGGCTATTTATACCACTCGACGTGATGTTGTACTGTTGTTATAACCAGTAGACTGTTAAATTTCACGATTTCCACGATTTCTTTAACGGAACAACCCATATCCGGTACCTATTGGGTTAAACCGATAGACCAGTTTTGGGAGAAGTGGCGCTTCAGATATTTAACTACTTTGTGAGCTACAGTAAAAGTATTACCATAATGCAGCTTTACAATGGCAAATTGGAGCATATTCGTTGTTCGTTTGATTAAAATCGATCAAGAAATGGCTTAATTGTCGCAAAATAAGAAATGACGACAGCGTCGCTCTCCCTAACACAACATGTTTCACGTACAGAATGAATGCGAAACCACACGCCGCATACAAAACCACCGGTCGCTCTTGCCCGCGTGCGAATCATTTAGCGCACTGTATAGGAATAACGCGTGGTTGGCAATTTCAAATCAAAGTAGGCTAGAATAAGTGCGAAAATCTTCTTCTAATATTGTACACGGTTATATATAGGCATGTAAAGCAATTTGTGAATACATAAGCTCGTTTTCCATCAGTTTTTGCATCCCGACCATTACGAATCTGTACCTTTAAATAATTCCAGATCTCTATTAGATATGAACACACTGGCGTATATCGCTTCCGAGCTTACTTTGACGTATCATGTTTAGGAGAGATGGTGAGAATAATGCTTCACGGTACAACGAGTTATCTTTCTTAAAAAATGTGAGTGGTCCTGAACAGGACCTACCCATCACAGAGAGTGGGTAGGTCCTTTTCAGGACCACTCACATTTCCAAGAAAGATAACTCGTTGTACCGTGAAGCATTATTCTCATCATTCTTCCACGAGTGAAACCTTCAAACAATATGAGAGATGGTGCTTCAGATATCTTACTACTCCATGAGCTGCGGTAAATATATCACCATAATGCAATTGTTTAATAGCAAATTAGAGCATGTTCATGTTTGAATAAAGTCGACCTAGTAGTGGCTTAATTTTCGCAAAACCAAAATACCGTCATGTGCATGGTTTCTTACCAGCATAATGCATTACGTAAAAGTGAATGTGAATATACACTTCACACACAAATCACCCGAATCGTATTCTCCATTCGCAAACTCCCCTGGCGGTCAATTCGGCAGATGGTCCAATATAGGAATGGTTGATTGGCCTTTGGTTGCGATATCAAAATTGGAATTAGAAAAAAATTCATGCAAGAATCATCTTCTAATTTCGCACTCAATTATTTTTATGTATGTGAAGTAATTTGTAAATACATCAGCTCATTTAACGTAAATTGTAACATGAATTATCATATCTTGACAATCACTAGTTAATAACGTAAATTGTAACATGAATTATCAAATCTTGACAATCACTAGTTAATATCTTTAAAGTAAATATGAATTTTAAAAATTTTGTAGGAAAGATCCTTTGTACATCTGATAATTTCAAGTTGCTAGTTTCAAGTAAATTATTGATTGTAAGATGAAAATAATTCCGCTCAGACAACATGTACCGCACCCACTTAGCCATCATTCTTTAACAATATTTTTAGTCTAGATGTAAGAAAAGCGGCTATTTTGAGGCATTATGTGATGATTTTGTGCGTTACCATAACAAATTGACATTTCAAATTTATTTCAGTTAAATGCACTGAAAAACCACCGTCCTTGTAATGACAAGTTACAATGAATCCATTAGTTGTTTTTTGCAACGCTGTTTATAGTGCAATGTAAACCGGAATCATTATGTTCAAGGACATTTATACACGAGCAAATAGATGTCGCACAAAAAGCATAAAGGCCGACTCACACCTTTGCGTTTTTAGCCTGCGTCGACCAAGAGTCTTTTAATATTAAAAACTCTCCTCGTAAACGCTGATCAAACGGTGGAATGACGTTCCGCTTGCGCTCAAGGAGAATACCATTCCACCGTATGACATGCGTCTTTGTGCGTCCAGGGAGCGTTTCTAATAAAAAAAAAAAAAAGCTTGGCCGATGCGACGAAGGCTAAAAAGGCAAAGATGTGAGTTGGTCCTTTGTTATCCTCCTGATGAAATGAATAAATGAAAAAAAATATGTGGATGGAAGCTATCGCATTACGGATTTTACAAAAATAAATGAAACGCAAACTAGTTCAAGATTACATTATATTCCGTTAACTGATAATCTTACAACCTCGCAGCATCTTGGGATCATGAATACCAGCACCTCAGGTCATTCAAATCAAGCTAATTGAAATCACGAGACATTCTGCTATGCCGAGAACTCCACAGACCAGAAAGGCAGATTCAGGGTATATCTAAAGAACATGGAGAACGAGTGACGAAGGGTAAAGACTCTCACATCATTACTT
>BQKZ01002909.1:14335-51971 GCA_036244855.1 Temnopleurus reevesii | reverse complement strand
AAATATCTTACTTCATCATCTGTGAGAGTACAGGTGAAGGCAGGAGACAGATGCGTTCCATGGTGTCCTCATTGTAAGCCAGATAGTAGAGACAGAGAGATACCCCTGTGGCTGCCACTGATGGGCGGGGTATCTCAAGCAGCTTCTGTAGTCCATTCAGCTCTAGGAACTCCATCGCAAACTTCTTGTGACACAGCAGAGATGACAGGTACTATGGAAAAGGGAGAAATCAAGTTTCGTTAATAAAAACAATCTTTATAATCAGGTCAACTATTTGGGATGTATCTCCAAATAATAACTCATCAATTTTGACATGCTTTTTAACATTTTTGACTATCATTAGGATAAAATCAGATCATTAACATACATTTATCTGAAAGTCAAAATGTTTGGTAAGACAAACCAACATTTGCAGTAAAAAAATATACTTAGAACCAGCGGAAGTAGCAAACCGAATTTCCCAATCATCCTGGTTACAGAGAATTAAAAAGGCCATAAATTTTCTTTCTGCCTCTACATATAAAATTCAAATCATACCTTGAGGGCATCAAACGTGAGTCGGACATCATTTGTCTTGTTGAGATCGATATAGTGAAGAACCAATTCCATTGATCCATTCTCAAACATAGCACCAAGAAGCTGTTAAACAAATTAAAATGATTGTTTTCATCAAATGTATCTTGAATAAATCCATCCTCATAAATTTCATAAAAAAAGTCTACATTACTGATGACTTTTACCATGGCATATTGATAATTTTTTTCCTTTCAAATCATGCAAACATATCAAGACCACATTCACCAATACCTGGTGCTTGTTTCATAAAGATTATTGTAGAGATATGCATGGTCTGCACACAATTGTTGACAATTTGGGTTAGCACCTGTGAAAGAGTGACTACTTGTGCGTAAAGTCATGCATACCTCTATCAGCAGCTTTATGAAACTAGCACCAGGAATGTGACTGCAAAAATGTATAAAACCTATATATCTGAGGGAAAAAAAATCTCATATAACCTCATATTTTCTGGTAACTAAATTATCCTGAAGAAAGCAAGCCATGATTCTCCTTCTTTTTAAAGCAAGAATTACAATGATATTGTAATTAACATACACTTACATCTAACTTTTCATCAATAATTACATGCACTGAATTATTCTGACATTTTAAAATCAGGCGGCTGCAAAGAAATCCAACTTTAAATATCTGACACAGTTCTTTATCTGGTTATCCACCAATCTGAACATGGATAGATTAATAAACATACGCCTGTAATGGAAGAAGATTAATGAAGAAGTCTTGGAATATGAATGAACTAAAAAGCCCAACTCACCTCCTGATACTCCCCCAGTGGGGTAAGATACTGCAGAATAAACCTCTGTTGCATGACAGGGTTGAGTGGAAACATACACTGTGAACCAATGATGTACTGCGACATCTCTGCCCAACTACTGTTGCTCAGCTCAACTTCATTATCGCTCAGTTTAGCTGACCTGTCAAGGTCGAAACCTTTGACCTTTGTCTTACGGCTCTTGCCCTTTGACGATAAACTTTTCCTCTTGACTGACATCCCATTTGATTTCTTTGT
Source organism: Temnopleurus reevesii (assembly GCA_036244855.1). NCBI lineage: Eukaryota > Metazoa > Echinodermata > Echinoidea > Temnopleuroida > Temnopleuridae > Temnopleurus > Temnopleurus reevesii. The sequence continues at coordinate 50,383 of BQKZ01002909.1, read as the reverse complement.
CCTTTTTGGAGCCGACATTTGATCCTTGCTAGCAATAGGAATATATGCATCAGTTTGTGAAGTGAAATCACCTCCCGTCTTTCCTTTCAAGCTTTCCATATTCGTCTTGTTTATTTCCCCAGTTTGATCTGTCAGTCTTTCTTCCACTGTCTGATCCTTGACAGAGTCATTATTTGCCAGACTCTGTTCCTCCTTGGAGGAATTGGCATCATTCTCCATGCTTGAAGATGCATCATCAGAAATAGATTTTGAATTTGATCCATTCATTATTTTCTTCTCCTCATTGTCAGCAGCTGGAGTGCCCTCATCCATTTTCTCATCTTCATTTGGTTTCTCAAAGCAGCCAAAGGGACGCTCTTGGGCCTCAGAGATAGGAGATGTAGAAGAACTTCCAGCCTCGCTTGCAGCATTCTTGAAGACATGCAAACGCTGGAGCATGATAGGAACCTGCAAAAGGCAAAATACAGATCAAAAGGTTGTGTATAGCATAACATATACTTATACTTGATATCCCAATTAACTCTTAAAACGCATTCAATTACAATGGTATTTCAAAGCACTACAGAGATTCGTCTACGTCAGTAGCCCAATCAACAAATTGATTCAAAACCCCCTTCCCCTTCACCTCGCCTGGCCTTTTAGGTTACTTGTAAAAGATTCTTACCATATAGCAATATCGGGCCCCATACCACAAAGATTTCTAATCAATTGTACAATTGATATCAATCGCAAGTCAATGGAAATCATATACTAAAGATTGCGATTGATCGCAAAAGTGATTGTATCTCTTTTATGTTACAGGCTGCTGGACGTACCTGCACAGCAGCTACTGGCAGACCCGTCACATACGATTTCTGAGGCTCCAGTGTGTCAAGAGCCAAATCATAAAACCTATTTACTATACACCCCCTTATTCCCCCTAATCATAAAGAATGAATAGATTCTTACCAGTTTAGCGTTGACTTCCTTGAGATTGCCAGCAATATCCTGGACCTCTACAGCAGCCGCAAGGAGACCTGTTGCGTATGACTTCAAAGGTTCATCTGCTTCAGTAGCCCAATCAACAAACCGATTGACAAATCCATCCTGCAAAGTTCAGGTACAATAAGGAAGTTAGAATTCATATCATGCATGTAGTTCTGGAATTTGATTTACTTGCCATAACAGATTAATTTACCTGTAAGCTCTCATATCATTGGTAAGTTTATAACTAGAAAAGAACATGGAACACCAATTTCTTGAAGAGCCCTTCTCAATAGAGAAAGAACAAGTAGATAAAATTTAATTCCAATTAAACTCTAATGTGTTGCTTCAATCATTCAGGCAAGTAAAATTATTAAAAATAAGAAACTAAATCAATTTATCTGGTTTTCAATTTGTTTCTTTGAGTGAAATATTATATCTTACATCTTCTCGTATGAATCCAGCTAGTCTACATTTACTTGCAGAATAGTGAGTAAGGAATTCTTTTGAGTAAGGAATTTTTTTTAGTGCTACAGCCATTTTAAAGGCTTGAATAAGTTCACATCGAGTTCAACAACACTTACTGTTTCTTCAAAAATTATGGATGTCTCAAGACCTGGTACTACATCTAAGAGGAGACGACAAGCTAAAGTGTTGACCTCCTTGTCCCGCGTTGACATGATGTATTCATTGACCAGCTGTCAAGAAAAAGGTATGTTTTGGACACATAATAGAATAAATGTCATTCAAGTATAATGCTTCTGGACGGAAGGAAATAAAAAAAAAATTATTCTTTGAACAGAGCACAAGTCTAAATTTGGTGTTCGTGACGCTTATTGAAGAAGGAAAAAAATAAGAACACAGTACAATCTGTGGCAATGCAGAACTCATGTAAAGATTCAACTTAGGGAAATTCTGTCTCCTACAGCGGAATTAATATGTTTTCTGCCAATGGGACAGGTGCTTTATTTGATTTAGACACATTTTTATTTTTGTTAAATGGAGGTCAGTAAAGTTCAGTAGAAATGAATAAACTAGATAGATTTGCAAACACTAAATTTGGGCTTAAACAAGTGGTTACAAAACAACATTTTATATCTAGAATTTTCATTGGATCTTAATATTACATTGTTCCCTCAAAATAAATGATACATAGGCTCTATAGACCCTCAGAAACCTACTAATTCCTATTAATAATCAGCTTACTTTAGACATGAAGTTATCATTCTTGAATAGCGAGGTGAAAAGGTCACCTAGTGCACACTTAGGATCAACACGTCCAGGGTGACGATCATCAAACGGATCCGTGTCCAACTTCAAGAAATTCTCCACTTCCTTCTCCATGATCTCGGCCATCCTGCAAAAGTGTGATTCAGGCAAGGGGATTAATTGCAGGGATGCCAACTTACTCACACAAATTTCAGTAATTCAAATCCTAAAAATCAGCAATTTCAGCTATTTTGATGAGAAAAGTAATCAAAAAGAAATCTGAAGTAAACCCCCAAAATAGATCCTCCCATATCATTTTTTCCCCTAAAAACCTAGTAATTGTTGGCCTATTTTTCTCATGTTAAGTAAACAAATAAATTACTGGAAATCATTACTACTTGGCATTTCTGTGGTAGTCTAAACTCCAGAAATGCATGGCTTTAGGTAGCTGCAGTTGAGCTTTTATTAAAGAAAAGAAAATGGGCCAAAAGTTCTCTTTGACATTTTACATTTTCTAATAAGATATTTCAGAATGAGAGCTTTACCAAAGCATGTTTTTTTTTCAAATACATTATGAAATCATCAAGTTTCTGAACAGGCTTTGATGAGAATCACTATAGAAATAGAAATTCTCTGAGATACGTGCCATAATATGTGGTAATAAATAGAGCAAAAATGAGAAAGTAATTTATTAACAATTACATTTAATTACCAAAACTGTAATTGGACTTACTCAATATTAATTTTCAACCCACTGCTTAAGACCAAACTTAGAATACCCATATTTTAGTCTAAACAGAAAAGTATATGATAACTCATGTGCACTACTTACTTTTTAAGAGTTGGGATTGGAGATGTAGCACTGCCTTGATCTTGATCCCATTGAGATAAAAGGTTATTGAACTGGACCTTGGATGATACCTCCTCTCCAGCCATCTTGGAATCCTCTTATACCTTGTAAAGAAGAAGAAAATAAAATCAATAATCCAGTTGGTATCCAGTTGGATGTCCTGCATGCTGCAACTGGTTGTCTTGAAAGGGTGTTGTGTCCTGTCGCGCTCATCTGCTTCCCACCATTTTGATACAGGCCGTCATGACTGTTAGTCCAACTTGGATAATTGGATTCTTTGGAACAGTTCCATTGCATTGCCATTATAATTATTGCATGCCATTGGCATTGGCATAGATTGTTCGCTATGAAATTGTCACAAATGTAGAGGAGATCAGTTCTTTCCCGTCTACCCATCTCTCAGTCTCAATCAAATTAAAGCTCCCTATACATTTCAATATAAGGAAGTTACCACTCCACGATCCACTGCTCTGTTCAAACGCCACCATTACTGTCATCAACTGCACAACACCAATTCCAATACATCGGACTACATAATAATAAAGGATGAAATACATCCTCACTCTTTTACGATTCTAAAGTGAGTTTAACATGCATTTACAATGAATTTCGTACTAAGATTATTCCTATAATATTTGAATTCTCACTGAAAAGTTTAATTTTGTGTTACCTATATCAGAGATAGAGCTTTGACGACTTTCTTTTGCCTGATTCTTGGTAGATGTTGAAAGACCACGAAACACGTGTCGCACTATATTATCGCTGCTATGTTTACAGTCTTTACAAATTACGTATGTAGCGATTGTACCCATGACCATAACACCGACTGCCTGTGACTTTCAAATGCTAAACGTGCTAAAACAATTCAATGATGAAATTTAGAATGAAAGATGTATTTGCGTGAACAAAGGTGTGCGCCCCCGTAAAGTATTGTTTGCCCCCGTTCAAGTACGCATGAGATCAATTAATGCTCATCCTATTGCTTATATATATTTTTTAAATGCCATTTCAAATTCATCAAACATGTTCTTTGTTGAATGATCGGTATGGAAACGATAACTAAAACACGATATAGACTATTTCCGGGAAATAAAGTTGGTCATGGACAATAGAAAAAATTGGTTCCGATTTGAACAGCATTACTTCTACTTCTACTTCTAGGTCGATACTCATTGAACGCCTGTTCAGCATCGGAGGGCTGGAGCACTTTTATAGGGCGGTGCTTTACTAAGGAAATGTGTTTAGTGCTCAATTAGAAATCCCTTACCAAAAATCAATTTAATAAGAATAATAACAAAAAGAAAAATATATATATATATATATATATAACTTATGCATATTGTTCATTAAAAGTTCAATCTATTCAAGTGAACATGAAACCCGTCTATAGTTATCGGAGACATAAATAAATTCGTATCCACCTCCAGTCGAGCTTGGTGTCTATTGCTGCCCCGTTCACCAACAGTTTTATAAGGACCTTCAAGCCACTTGGCACATCACTAACAGGAGCTCTAGCATTTTCAGCCACCAATCCCACCTAGGTAGCCAATAGGACTAAATTGACTGTGATCACATTATATGAATGCCTCTTATGAGAGGAAAAGAAAAGAATATATATTACAAAAGACTATTGAATTGGCGTGCGACTTTTCAGATTCGAAAATAAATTATATTGTGTTTAGAGTGATATTATACAAGAACTTAAAAACTTTGCAATAATAAGGAATTCTTTATGACTGCTTGTTTAAATTTTTTTTATATGGCGCGAGCCTTTTTTGACACTTTTCATTTTTTTCTTCAGATTATTGAACCTATAATGATATTTGACATTTTTATGTACACATTTTCTTTGATATTTACTGCACATTATGAAGCTTAACAATATTTCATACTTTTTGCTGTAGTCTAGAAAAGTGTATGCTCCGTATTCATATTATATTAAATACATCATCTACTATGACGACTGATCCATATACTAATCATTATAGTGAAAAGGGAAATATCGATATGCTGTCAGTGAAAAAGGAAAAATAAGATGAACGAATTATTCAAATTTTTAGCAAAATTGGATGATCCCGAGCTCCAAGTTAAGAATTTTAAAAGTTTTGATTTACAATGGGCTCTTTAAAATAGCAAAAAAATTGTCATCGAGAGTTTTCCATGTACTTGTACGTTGAACAGGTAATTTCACATTTTGTACCTTTTAAAGAAGAGTAGACAAGGAATCAACGAGATTCATCCAAAATTCATGCAGAATAAAAAAAGGAAAATGTCTAATGATCTACAAAAAATGCATTTTCTCCATGTCAGGGGTTCATTATTGAGAAATCAAAATTTTGAACATGAATGCAATTTCGAAGTATTAATATTGTCAACCAGTTAATTGGACACGCTTTTTAGTACACCACTAAAGTAATAAAATCACATATTAATCTTTATATTTTAGTTGTTCAGTTTTCCTCAAACTCTTCGTCATCGATTTTGTTAGCGAAAAGTGGTTACAACTTGCACGAACCAGTCGTAACAGTTCAATTGAAATAAACGTTATCGATATTTCTTGACGCTATGTCGGGGATTCTCTGTACGTGTTCAAGACTTTTTTTGTTTCGTTCATCTGACTTTTCTGCAACTGTTGAACTGAAAAGAGTAGCGTTTTCATGTGACACATATTACTTTAAAAATATTTTTACTTTACCGTATATATCGGTAAAATAAAATATCAAATCAGTTTATGATAACATCGTCCAAGCCCACCCCTCCCCTCCCACCACCCCCTAGCTTCGCCGAAGCTCGCCCGAAATGTTGGTATAGGTAACATCGACAAAGACACGTAGTATTTCAGGTTATTTTAAACTAGCACATCCCCACCGACTACACATTTGTTTTCATTCATGATGCGTCTGAATAAAACCAACGATGGCTTCTCGATTGGGATTGCAATTTTTACGATCACATTTCTTGTTGTCGAGGGTTCTCACAATACAGACGACTCCACAGACAATCACATCATCGGTGGGTAAAAGTTTGGCATCGTTTTCAACCTCATCGAGCAGAGGTCATTTGCTCCTTCAACGCATTCGCGATCGTGAGTAGAAAACTAGACGACAGTTCAAAAATTGTTGCGTAATGATAATCCAGTGGGCAGCCATGATGATGAAGATGCCCACCTCATCTCATCCCCAGCGCTCACCCCCCATTCAGAGAATCTCGTTTTAAATCCCAACTCCCTGTTTGAATGAAGATTGTTTTTTAATGTCTTGAATCGTGAACAATATAAAATTGTAAAGAAGGGAGAATGATAACAGAGATTAGGGGAATCGAAGGTGCAGAGGAAGTTACTTAGTCCGGAATCATAAGCAATGTAATAAAGTTGAAAACTGATAGTGGAGAGAGGGGGAGACAGAGCTTGGTGCAGAAGGGAGAAATGAATAAAATGGGCCATTGGGTGGGAGTTAGTCCGCGGGCATTGGCAATTTACATCATGGCATGATGAAGAGTCCACACTTTGAGACGGTGCTTATAATTATACAGTTTCCTTTAATATCCAAACCCAAAGGTAATGTAGTCTCTCATACTGCAGGCTCTTTATCATGCAACTATTCAAATTTGCCAACTGTCAGACAAGTGTCTGAGGACGCAGAAAGTATCAAAGTTACTGTCAGTGTCATTAGAAGAAATCTGCCTAATAAAATAGCTTAAAACACAATATAATGTCCAAAGTAAAAACATTCTAGTACTTACTTTCTTCACCAACTGTGTTTCCAGTAAATCTGTAATGTAAACCTTTGAAAAATGTTTGTTTTACTAATGCAATGTAAGTGATTTGGAAAATATAGCTTTTTTATTTTTATAATTATCCAGACAATTTCATGATATCACCAATATGAATGATGAAGTATAGAATAAGAGAAATACGAAAACAATGAAATCCCTGAATTCAATGGCCCATATTCCGATAGCGAGGTTTAAGTTAAACCTGGTCTAAATCTGTGGTTTAAGTATGGGTAGCCAAAAGTGTCAAAACTTGATTTACAATGAATAATTCTTATGTTTAACTGCTCTCTTTTCCCATGCTCTAATAATGTACAAAACTATTGAAGTTTTTATTCCGAGACAGTTTTAAATACTATGAGTGCCAAATGTGCTGGTAAATTAAACATTGACTGTTATAGATTCAAGCCTCTTTTGGCTATCCATACTTAAACCACATATTTAGACCAGGGTCAACTTAAACCTGGCCAGCGGAATATGGGCCAATATGTTTTTTTAATTTTTTTCATGTTAATTTATCTTCAACATTATTGGGACACTCAAACTCCTCATATGAGTCCCATCATATTCTCATTTCATCTCATACTATCTCTCATCTTTCCTCTTTTGTACCATCCCAGTTTATTTTTTTCTCATTGTCTAACCCCCTCTCCTCGCTCCTCCATCCTTTCTGATTCCTGTGTTTCTCTCTGCCTTCATCTTCACTATTCCTCACCTTTTCCTACATTCTTTATTATCTTTCTTCTCCTTCACCCTCTCATGTCTTGTAAGAGAAGGGCCACTCTTCCGCTCCCCATTATCTATGAGTACTTTCTGCTCAGGATTCACTGCCCCCTCCAATTCCCATCCCATTCCCATTCCCTTCCTTTCCCCTCCTCCTCAGGGGATACATGTGCTTGGCTGCGCAACTCGCCGAGCGCGCAATTTCTAGTTTCTTCTACCCCACCCCGTCTTCCCTTCCCCTCTATCCTCCCTTTCCTATTAAACAAATTTAATTCTGAATAGTATATAAACCGCTCTCCCTCCCATTTCCCTCATCTCCTCATTTCCTCATCTTTTCTTCCCCATCCCATCTCCCATCCCCCTTTCTCCCTCCCTGTCTCCCTTTCTGTTTCTTCCCCTCCAGTCTTCCCCTCTCCTCTCCCTAGCCCCTTGCTATCTTCCATCTCTCATCTCCTGGAACCCTTTCCCCATGATCACTCTGTCATCACTTCCCTAGCCCCGCACTCTTCTACTTTGTCCCTCTACTCTCCCCTTCCACTCTACCATTCCTCCTTCGGCTCTTCCCTTGTTACCTTTCCTTTCCCCTCCCCTCCTGTCTCTCCTCTTTCATTAATTTACATGCAATTTTCATTGAGAGTGTCTTTAAACAAATAATTTACATGTAGTTTTCAACAGTTGGGTGGTTCAGGAATTTTAATTGTTGAGTGCCTCTATTCTGTCAAACAATTGTGAGATTCTGATCCATTGTGTAATAGAAATTTATGGGATGGCGCCATCTATTGTTGTGAATGACCCAGCCTACAGTTTGCATTCACAACACACAGTGACACCTGCAAACTGCTCTGTACACTATATCGCCCAGGTCAGGATATGTTTCTATGCGGATCCATGTGGGATGCTCTGGAAGCCCTATTTGTGTAATATTGCATTGTCATGCACAGGATATTAAGGAAGTAAATATTGCAAAGTGTAAAATCCCCAAGGACACATCGCATAACAATCAATTTCTTCATATACATTCTCCATGCATTGAGAGCCTATATATTGATATTAGAAGCAAACGTAGATACATATCAGTAATAACTAGAAACGGAACGAGTTGATCAGCTGCCTGTCTTGAATCTTTTACAATACTAGTCATTTTTTTGAAGATGAGTATGGGGAATTCACAGCCTCAGCCTTCATCAGGTTAGTAAATATTTAGTGATAGTGATTATGTGAAATAATTTCAAAGCGTTTCAAAGATCTGCTGTAAAATTCATGTTTTTTAAAAGAATTTAGTACTGTACCTGGGTACAGTTAGAATTTTTACCCAAAAGTAGTTTAATATAAGTTATTTTAATTATCTCATTTTTCATGTTGTGAGCAATATACATATCTGTATTTCGCACATTTCGTGTTAATTTGCCTAGTGGTACATTGTAATGCTGTGTCATTATTTTTTCTCACCCCTGTTTAAACGCTACAGTCACTGCTGCGATCAGGTGCTTTTGTACGCTTATATGCTCGTGGCCATTTGCAATGCGAAGAGCAGCGTATGAAGTTGCTGCAAATCAACTGAGACCCGCCCATGCGCTCAATGCGAGATATCGGTAGGTAAGGGGCGACCTCGCCAATCACACGATAGTTTGGCAATTTAGGTTAGAGGGGTTGTTACTATGTGGATGTTAATGCTTTTGGAACTTTGCATTTTTGCCAGTTCAGTATGTGTTTTCAGAGTGTCTTGTAACTACATGTATATGCTCATTTTAGTCATTTATCCATGTTGGACTCCTCTTGGATAAACATAAATCCCGGCCAGTCAATCATTTGAATTATGAAAATGAAATCATTATCATATACAAGCTCCTATACAAACTTTTGCAGCAACTAATGCGTACCCATCCCTACAGGTATATCAAGCCTTTTGCAGTTTGTCTATGGCATGCACTAAAGTACACCCATCTAAGCGCTTCAATATAATCCCCTTTGAAAATCTCACAATACAAGACCGGGGGCAGGCCTCTCTTACATGTACCCCATGTTGCTTCTGCGGTCGTCGGGTGTAATGCAAATGTATGGGTGCATTTCCTCAAGTTATGCACATTGATAACAAATCTCAGAATTTTTGCTGCATGACATTATAATCAACTTGAAATGATAGGATTTGTGGCTTGTGAGATACATTGTAGCGAAATGTCTTAAGAAGTGGGACACTGGTATATCTATATATGGTTAACAAAAGAAATTTTGATCTGGATTATTACATCTGTAAAGAAATGCACTTTTAGCAGAATTAACACACAGGATTTCCCATTCGGTGAGGCAGTCTGTTTGAGTCCTTGATTTCCTTCATTTTCATTTTATCGTGATCTATTTGCATAATTGTTTGTATGAATGGACCTTGATCAGAGTTGTGAAATGTATGTTATCAGATTTCATGTTTGATCAATACTGTCAATGCGTAGAAGGAAATTTCAAATGATTGCTTTACATTGTTTTGGAAGAGTAAAACAGAATATTCTATGCACTGCATTGATTAGAACTGTGAAAATGTAAATCTGTAAGATGAACTTATTCTCTTAGAATGGTTTCCTGTCTTTCCTTTTTTTTTTAAATGAATTACACTTTAGAAAATGTTTTACAAAAGCACAAAATATTACCCCTACTCATTGATTCAATATGCAAGATTGGCTAATGTGATTGCTGCCCTCTTTCATTTTGAAAGTGCATGTTAAAGTAATGGATTAATAATTGTTGGAAAAAAAAGTTCCCAAATTCCAGATCTGTCCTTAAAATACCCTCAGTATGTGTATTTGACAGCATACAAAAATTGAGCTGACAGATAGATATTCAAAATTGTCATCTTCAAAAAACATGTAATTATATAATTTCCACTCACCTTCTAAGAAAGGTCTTCACTGTACTCTAGTCACTACACCTGACACTGGCATGTGTGATTTGTTGGTGATCCATCTATCAGAATTTATTATCGGCCAAATAACATATTATAGAATTGTTAAAAATTGCCAAGGAGTTCTTGGGATTAAGATCATTTAAAAAATGGATGTGTTTTGTGTAAATGTGGTCTGGAGAACCATCTCATGAGGCATTAGGCCTTAAATGTGAATACTTATGGGGTGAGGCCACTTTTTCTAAAAGGCCACGTTTTTACACTACAGCACCGTCCAATGGGAAAAAGAAAAAAAGAATACCAAAAATCTCTTGAGGCCATGGCATTGGGGAGGGCATTATGGCCAGTGGGTAGGGCATCACAGGCCTGGTCTGCGATAGACTTCAATTGATTTATTTCAAACACCACTTTTTAGACCATGTTAACTGGTTTAATGAGCTAAATTTGGGGTGAGAATATGGTATAACCTACACATACTTTGTGTTTTGTCATGTAGCCAGTCACATGTAACTCCTATAACGGGTTTTGTAGAAAGGATGAATGTTGATGCATGTTGTTCACAGTGAAAGTGAAAGGGGGATGAATTCATTCAGTGGAGCAACCTTGGCAAGTCACTTCAGTTTCCATCATACAATCATTCTTGAATCCTTAGCCAGCAGTTCAGAAGCCGTTTATAAAACCAGTTTTTAGATAGACCATATACTATAAACTGAGTTAACAAGATAGGTGAGAACAGGATTTTTAACGTACTTGTTATTTGGCTTTTTTGCTAAGGTCATGTTCATTATATTCCAAGTCCAAGTACCAATTTTACTCTTAATAGCGTTGTAGAAAAGATGGATGGTTATACATGTTGTTCACAATGAAAGTGAAAGAGGGGATCGATGAATTCATTCTGGGCAGCCTTGGCAAGTCACTTCTGTGTCCATCATATAATCATTCTTGAATCCTGAGCTCACTTTAGACACAATTTAGCCAATATTGTAGCTGTCACTATGCCGAAATGAAGATGAAGATCTTCATTTTATATCAAAGCTCCATATATTCTCATTGATAAACCACACTTATGCTCTCTTCGTTCAAACATGTTTTTCCCTAGTAGCTCTGTAGGTATAGCTGGATGTTGTACAAAAACAAAATAAAAGAAATACTGGGAAAGAAAATCACAATTCATTTATTCACATGAATCTGGGGGCATTCATCAAATGATGATTTATTTCTAGATCTATCTGCCTCACAACAAGATATTTGCGTTGAGTAATATGGCAACAGTATATCCATTTTTTGGTTAATTTGTGATATGATAAACCCCAAATTAGTCCGCTAAAATCATGGTTAAATAAGATCGATATGGCAATCCATGTCATAACGATTTTTAACCAAATGATAACAAATTTTCAGTCATTCATCTTCTAGAAGTTGAATTTCTCTTAATGAAATAGTAAATATTTTTTAAAGATAGGTAAAATACTTCATTGACTTTATTGATCGATTTCGATATATTTGTAGGACCTGCATGTCCTTTGTCAAAATTATTTTGTTATTTCAAGCTGGAATCTCATAATTTATGTATTCAGCAAAAGTAATTGATATGCAGTGCTGCAACCGGAAAAATAATTGTTAAACATCCATTATCTTGTATTTCTAGCTTTCATGAGGATTTGCTCTCAGATGTCAGCGAATTCTAATTTTCATATTTCCCTTGAACATCTCCTTGCATCATTCCTGTGTTCTCTTTCTCAAGTGCGTGGCCTAATAAATATCACCTTGTGTGTCCCTCTCTCACATACAGCCCTTGCCCGTGACACACTGTGTGTGTTTACTCTCAGCCCATACCAGACGAGGTAGTCTGCAAATGCAAACCCTATCGTGGGACATACTGAAGTGATGTCTGCGGGTGCGAGTTATGGCCTCTGATACGAAGTCTTAGGGCTGTCAATATGCATTGATAACTTTGCTATCTAGAGTTTGTTTTGGTAGAAGCCTCTGTCGTAATGCTAGTGTTAGTCTTATTTGTCATGGCACTAAATAAACTGCATCGCAGGGTCTGTTTGCAGACTACTGACAGAGAATGAATTCTTGTAGCGTGTATGCATCGGTGCTCATCTCTCCCTCTCTCTGTTGATCTGTCATTCCTCCTCCACCGCGCGACTCGATGAGGAGCCTTTTAACGATCACTGCTCGTCAATGTTGCCTCTTTGACGGTGAATTAGCATGTTTCGTTACATCCTGCCTGATGGAGGGAAACCTGTACCGAAAAGAAAATTCAGTAAGTCTACTACGAATCGGACATGTATTAGAGATTGAATGCATTGTGTATTATTGATTAGTTCTTGTTATTTCAGGACATGCTATACTGCATCGGTTCACTCTAAAGGGACTGATGTGGAGAGCGTCTGTTTGCGGCGTGCTAGATGCACACTGTGGTTCATGTTAATTGTATATGGAGCTCCTTTTGCCGAACGTATGGTTGTAGATTGCCTCATATGTTTGATAGTAGCAGAGATACCAACTGTTCCGGAATATTAATGGGATATATCTCCTCCGTAAATATAGTGCCTTTTAAATTCCCGAGTAAATAAGTGTAGAGGTCATATTTTGTCATTTGAAAAATATTTGAATCAGCTGTTTGGTTATTTCACATTTCATTCCCTATCCACAAACATATTTTGAATTGTTGGCATCTCTAGAGTTTGAAGATTTTAGTGTTGTCTTTTGTATTTTCATGTTTGCTCATAGATTTGTATTCTTGAATATATTATATATAAGCAGGTGCATGCTTTACAGAGTGGAAGCAGGCATGATGTCATGCTAATTTTATCCGAGGGCAATGATTCGTAATCAATATCCCTTGTAAGCTATGTAAGCTTGTGTCTCCACAAAGTTATTCGTTATTACCAATTAGAACATTTCCTTGTATGTTCTATCCATTATTCAACATTGTAAAGCTTTGAGATGGAGTTTGCCTATGAGACATCTAGAATTGTTTGTAAGAGGCACGCGATTCTACAGATGTTTTTTTAGCCATGGGATGAGAGTTTTAAGGATTGTCAGAATGTTATCTGACATAGAAACATTTTGCAACTGCAGTCTTATATGTCCGACCAATGGAAGATGTCTAGAACCCACAGGATTCATAGACAAAATATCACGAGGGTTTCTTATCGATCCATTATCATGCCCTCCAATGCCATTTTTGAAGAAAAAAAAGTTAGTTGGTCGGAAATGTCTTTTTGAATTATTTCTTTTTAAATTTCAAATGCAATTCATGAGGAAAGCAAGTGTAAGAAGGGGAAAGAAAAGCCAAAGAGCATCTGAAAATGTCTTTTCAGTTCATATTTCACAAACTGTTCGTTTATAATTTTACTGTGACTTTTCAGTTTTAGTGAAAAGGAGAGGCAAATTTTTTTTGGTCAGGTCATTTTTAGAGGGTCGGACGGTGGAGGGCATCTAAATATTTGTTTTAACTTATTTAAATCAGTCGACAGATTCAGATGTGATCCTGACAAAGTGATACTGGCATTTATTACCATGCTCGTTACATATTTGTCAGTCCCAAACCCATGTTGTTGACACTCAGATGTGTGATGAGACTGAATCGTGATATTGTTGGTGTAAGCTCTCATTACCAAAATGGTTGGTTGGCAACCAACGAGTGTTTGCCAAAAGTACAACCCTCTGACCTGAGTATGTAGGATCGATCCCTCCTCCAATATTTGAGACTTCCTAATCAATATCTACTCCTGCGGTTATTGAGATTGAACATAAAACTTAAAACAGATCTGCTCAACATATTCAGATGTGATCCTGACAAAGTGATACTGGCATTTATTACCATGCTTGTTACATATTTGTCGGTCCCAAACCCATGTTGTTGACACTCAGATGTGTGATGAGACTGAATCGTGATATTGTCGGTGCAAGCTCTCATTACCAAAATGGTTGGTTGGCAACTTTCGAGTGTTTGCCAAAAGTACAACCCTCTGACCGAAGTTTGTAGGATCGATCCCTCCACCAATAGTTGAGACTCCCTAATCAATATCCTCTCTTGACGTTATTGAGATTGAACATAAAACTTAAAATGCCAGTACTCTGAGTTGAGGTCATGATGGTAGTTTGCATGACGGATGTTTTTGTGCAATGCTGATTTTCAAGATGATTTTGTGAAAATTGAACACTGAAAAATTGTGGTCAACAAATTGATCAAGCTATGTAGTTTTTAATCATGTGGCAATAATGAATAAGGATACTTGATTTGCAACCAGCAAATCAAAATTGAAAATCAATATTGATTTTCAAACCACAGTTATTCTTAAAAACTCATACTTTATTCTTAGTTTCCCCTTTTCTGTGCCCCTATAAATCATAATTGGTTGGTATGAAAGAAATTTGTATTTGCATTTGTATTGGAATGTATTTATATGGAAATAAACTACCATTTTCAATTTTTTTTCTCAATTGATTTGAAGTACTTAACAATTTTAGAACAAGTCAATGTTTATGTTCTCCATTAACCAATATGGTATTCTCTCTTCAGTAGATAGAAGGTTGGGAATAAAACAGATTATTTAAAAAAATTAAACATGGCCATGAATTTGGGACTGCACCCTTTGTATTTGCAGATGGTGAGTTGGTTCCTTCAATTAAAACCGAAAATAAGATTTGTTAGCAAACAGAATTAACTTGGTATTGACCAACCTTCATGTTCATGTATCAGATTAAAATTCTCCATGACTGTGGGGTAATACTATATACTCTGTTTGTTTTTAATCAGCAAATTTAGAATCATAATAGCCACAAATATAAGCAGCGTTTGGTAAGAATTTGTATGTCTGAGGAAAGCCTGCTTTCTTGATATATGATACAGAACTCATTTGAAGATGAATATGCCGTCTCTCTCTATTAATAGTAGTTGCTATAAGTGTAAAATTCATAAGATAATCCCACTTCAGATTTAAAAATTCCTCCTGCACAGTTAAAGTTAGCATATAATGTTTTCATATTGATCAAGAAAATCACATATATATCAGACTGAATACTCTTTGTTTATATAGTGTGTACCACACCTTTGATCGACTTAAACAATTTCCCCATAATATTTTTTTTTAGGTGAATCCGGGACGGAATGCAATAAAATGACAATCGTCATGGACTTCGCTTCCCTGTCCTTTGTGAAAACCTGTAAAGTATGAAATTCCAATGAAAGAAAAATCATTGGTGCTTTGAAGCTAGCTGGTATTTTCTAATCACCTTATGGTTTTATTATTCTTCTTACATGTACATTATGTGGGCAGATGTCATAAAGCATTTGTGACGACTAGATTGCGGAAGCGTTACCAAAATATTTGTCAACTCTACTATTTTTTTAATATAGATGTCTACTTTTCAACCATTATCTCCCAATTCCTTCTTGTTGTATAGAAACAAATTGAGATAAAAGTTATATATTTTCCACTTTTTCATTCATGCTGACAAGGATTTGCTGCTAATTCCTTCAATATCCTCAAATGCCCAATATTTATATCATTCTGCTTTACAGTGAGAGTATTTGTGAATCAAGTAAATTAAATATCACTATTTGAATCATGGGAATAAAAATTAGATGACCAGACAGTTATTACGGGTGCTACGGGTTCTGGTCAGTGACCTGTGTGATAATTGTATTTCATATCGTCATTCTTGCTTCATCGCCTTCAAATATCAACAGTGGTGTATGCTATAGATAGATGGTCAGGTGATTGGCATTTCTCACTGGCACGCTCTGTAGATTTAAATATGGAAATTGTTTTCATTTAGTTTTCTTTTTCTAAATTAGGACTTCTGTACTCATTGCATGATTATTGATGAAGGAGTCCCTATAGTCAATGCTGCATGAATTTTAAAATTTCATTCTTCTGTATTACTGAACTTTAACTTTAAACTAGGGTTCACCTTAGACACAATCAAAGCAAGAAACGATAATAGAAATAGGGTTGTTACCCACACATTAGAGCCGAGATGACAGTCCTTGTGAACACATCTGAAGTGACATTTTATTTGTCTGTCTGGAACTGCGGGGGTATTCCTATTGTTCGGTATTTCGGGGGTATTCTTTATTGTTCCATACTTCGGCTACATCAAATATTCTCACGCACCAGTTAAAATCCATAGTGCATTTAACAAGCTCTCTATTGAAAGAGACCACAGCTTCAAGGTGGTTTGTCAAATACAGACCGGCTGGGTGGAAAAATTTAATTTTTTTTTCACAATCAGTTCCCTCTTGCATATCTGTCCTTTTCAAGTCGTCATTTCTATTTGAAATGTATTATCTTTCTTTTTACATGTATGCTGGGAAAATGATACAAACAATTCCTTTTGTTGTATGTTGAAATGAGTGCCAGTACAGATCTCAACTGAACTTTAGAGAGGAGGATAGTGATGTTCAGGTGATTATGAGGACTAAAATTAAATGTAACATATCTGCCTCGTTCATAAATATCACATTGCACCAAGTAGACTTTGCACACCATTCCTACAATAGAGGAAGAAATAAAAAAAAGTGACTGGTGATGATTTTTATTGTGAAGTGATTGAGAATGTGGCTGGTATTGCACCCAAGATCATGTTCCAATGTTAAAAGTCATGAATAACTTCAAGAACAACTTGATGAAATACTGTGTTTCTGATGTGATTCACAATCAACTTGAATGCATTATTTCACAATGCCAAATCATCACAAAACAGACAAAGTGTGAATATACAGGGCTTGATCTTTACTTTTCCTGTAGGGAGCCAGTCAGGCTCCTTAATTTTATGTTGGGATAGCCTGTATGAGTCTTGGGGAGCCCAGTTTTATTGTGTAATTTTGTGACAGTTATTGATCAAAGAAGCTGGAGAGCCAGCTGAGCCCCCCAACTGATTTCTTAAGGAGCCCCTTGTAGTTTTGGGGAGCCATTTGACACCGGGCTCCCTTGAAAGTCGAGCCCTGATATATTTCCGAAATGATGCCTCCATTTTACACAATTTTTGTGCACAGGTAGGCCTTAACTTGGAAAATGATAGTGACTAGATCTGAAATTATGGAAATGATAATTTTCCAGTTGACCCATTGTAAGTGGGAAGACTACACTCTCAGGACAGGGTTGGGATGGCATGGCATGGTTGGAATGTTATCGAACAGCAAAGGTCAGAGGTCATACACAGAAGACTTGTGCTGTCAATTATATTTGACATCTACTGATGATGTTAACCTACTTCAGAGCCTCGTCGTGGAAATGGAGGGAAATCCAGGAGAATCAAAGAGATCCAAATTTGGAACTTTCATGGATAATTATTTTCTTGTTGTTTTTTTTGTCAGGGGAAATCCCTCATATACTAGTAGAAAATGTAGGCCTATACTTTGATATTTTTAGGTATTCAGTGTGAAGATGGTGACTACAATGTTTACCGTGGAATTTATCAATCCAAGAACCTTTGACAAAACTGGGAAATTTATTCCAAAAGTGCATATCTAGATTTCATCAATCAATTCTTCAAAATATCTGCATGACTGCATGAAGTATATTGGGAAAATCCCAGTATGAAAAGTATGTGATTTAAATAAGGTTATTTGGATTGGAATATTTCTTGGAATGCTTTCTTTGCTTGTTCTAATTTAGTTCATTATGTTCCTAATGGAGTATAGTCTTAATAGAAAATATGGTTTGTCTGGTCTCAGATTCTTTTTTTTTTCATTGCTGATTCAGATGGCAGATATGGTTTAAAATGTTCCCATTTTGAAAGGTTGTTCTCTGTGTCCGATTGCTACAATTTGGGTGATCTTGAAATGTTATTTCTCAATAATTCAACCCATTCCCTCTCAGTTTCAGGACTGAATCTGATCAACTTTGAAAAAGATTTTGTTTGCAATCTCGTAAAGATCCGAGTTGGTTTGGCAGAGTGTGAGAAAAGCGGAGCAATAGGAAACCCCTGAGACAACAGCTGATCTTGGTTGTGACGTCAAAATTGACTTTGAGTTTTAACTGGTCTCTATTTGATTCTTATCTGCCTTATATTGTATTTGTTCCTGAATATCTTAATATATAATACTTAGTCTCATGTCAAATAGCTAATGTTCAGGTACATTGCAAGTCAGTAGTCCAGAACAATAGATACGGTTAAGTAATCCCAATGTGATTCGATAGTCCTCTTTTTTTTTTTATAGTGATTACATATTTTGTTATAAGCAAATAATTCTGACTTGCACTGTACATGTTTTTTTTTTTTTACCCTTTTCTATATTGGCCACCCAAGGCTTCATGAAAGTCAATCAAATATGATTCTACCAGTTTGGATCGGCCGATTAGTTGATGGAAACAACCTTTGTGCATGCTTGCTTGTGAAATTTCATTTTGGTTATGGCTACTCGTATTGTGCACAGTTCCACTATTTGGTGTACATGGCATTTTATTTCGTACCTATTCCTAATGATTACCTACTGTAATGAAGTACCCTATAAATTAATAACACACTCTCCAAGAGAATGGACATGATATTTTGTTTCACAACATGCTTCTTAAGTTCATGTTTAAAAAAACAAGAATTTTTCACAATATGGATTATGAAAACATACATGTGTATCATTAAACAAATATTCCTGTACTATTGAATGCCTGTCTTTGAATTTCATGCATCCCAAAAAGGCTACATTTGACAAATGACGAAATCCTGTGGTATATTAATCTACTGTATGTTGTTCATATGAATGCAGTATGACAGTTGTTCCTATTTGTTCCAGAGTCATAATCAATGGCATTTCTAAACTTCCATGTATGTCAGCATCCCAGTTTTTCCAGGTTTGAACTTACTGCAGAGCCAACAGTCAAACTTGGCTTTCTTGTATGTGTATTTACATAATTTCTATTCTAAATTTTGGCAGCAAATATTTACTTTGAAAGGTCACTATAAATCTAGTAGAAAAGAAAAATATTTTTGCCTTAATTCAATTCTGGCGCTGATAAGATAAATCTGGTTGTAATTCTTAAAACAGAATCATCTGAAATTTAACAGTCATTATTGACCAAATTTGGGAAAATGTTTGAGGATATGGGATGATATATTGGAAAGATTGCTCTTTAATATATTCATCAGGATTATGATTCCTTTTATTGTTCTTGTTATCCCCCTAAATAATTGATTCATTTCAAATATTGGCACAAATCAGAATAATTCTTGATTCATGGTTTTTAGGGGTTTTTTTTGTCCTCTCTTTTATGTGTTTGTCATTTCAGAGTAATTGCTCCCGTTTAAAAGTATAAATTTGTCATGACCGTGATGCAGAAAGCGATGTTAAAAAAGCTGATGTATTCACAAGTTGCTTTAAACTAGACATGCCTAAATATATCTGTTTAGGATATGAAGAGTACATTTGTGCTCGTATTCTGTGTATTTTACGTCGAACACGTCAATCGGCCATTATTCCTACGGCGTGCTAAGTGCTTTTGCACGGGGGAGTGTCGGCCTGAAATGGGCGGTGCGATCAGTGGTATTGTCTGCGGTGTGTGAGTTCGCATTCATTTTGTATGTGAAGCATGTTTTGTAAGGGAGAATACGACTGCTGCATGATTTTTTATTTTGCGATAATTAAGCCATTTCTAGGTCAATTTCATTCAAACAAACTATGAACATGCTCTAATTTACTATTGAAAAACTGCATTATGGTAATAATTTTACTGCAGCTCACAAACTAATTAGATATCTGAAGCGCCCTCCTCCCAAAACTGGTCTATCGCTTTAAAAACCCCATAGAATCAACCATCATCAGTGATCCAAGATATACTCCATCAGAGGGATGAATTCTCTGACGTGTCCAATATTGACTTTGAAAATATGATTATCCACTAATTAAGGACCTGAAAGGTTGTAATGAATCCCCATGTGGTTTAATTGAATTACTTTCATAATTTTCTTTTGGACTCATAATTGATCTGGCATATTAATTTTCAATCAACTTCATTAAATTGTTCCATCTCACTGGTCTTAAGCAATATTGATGGATGTACATGTAGGCTACAACATTTCCAGGATTAGCGATGTATTCAGTTTTATCACGAAGAACACAATTTAGTAAATTCATTAGAGGGGGAATCCCCAGCTCCATTATTTTGCCTCAAGTGATTAAAGAAGAAGGATAATCATAAGAAATCTTTCTTTAGCGCCTCATACATTGCCTTCTTCAAAGGCTCTTTAGAACCATTTGAATATGAAGGAAAGTGATATGTAAAATGTTCAAACAAAATTAGACATCTGGCACATGTGTGAATTTTTTTATTCATAAAGTTTCTGCGAATCATTGTGAAAAATCATAATTGTTTCTTATTTTTCCTACTTATGTAAAATACAGGGATTATGGAACATTTTGAAAGATTTCTTAAGTGTCTTCATTATTTTTCATGATAATAATGTTCCATTCATGTCAAGGGTTTGTAGTAGCAGACTAGCCGTCAATTTTGTCTCTTTACTGAAGATGATAACTGCATTCCATCATTCATTGTGCCCATATACCTCCTTTCTGATTTAATTAAAAAAACCCTCTTTAGAGAGTGGGATGGTCAAGATCGACCTGGCCCAATTACCCGCCGAGCAATGCACCCTGGGTGTCATGTGACACCTATCCATTATAGGAAGGATTTATATTTCATTCCTCGAGGTGATGCTCATGGATCAGGATGTTTTTCTTGCATGGGAATTGGTATCATCGGTGGGATGTATTTGTAGGGATATAAGAAGACTCATGATAGGTGGAAATATTGTGGTTTACATCCCTTGATTAGATTTGTTTATTCCTCTTGATGAATAAAGTGTGCAATAGATCACTGTGGTATAGAGTAGAAGGGGAAGATGAGAGTGGGGAAAGCTTGTTTTACCTGAATATTATAGACAGCAAGTGGGATGGCACTTTCACTCTTCGATGCTTCAATAAACCATATGTTGAAAGTACGAACAAAAAAAAAAATATGATGTTCGTCATTCATTCTTGAAATACAAATTGGTAACTATATGGCCTGTCACTTTAGAAAATGTAAGAATAAATGAATTCAAATGATAAATTTTCCTGTGTTCTTTATTTATGCGACTCGTCGAAAAGTAGTAATATCCTTCTCCTTTGAGTCCATTCACTACTTTGTTTCCCATCTATGTGGAAAAAGCGCCTTGAGCACCTAATCAGGATGGAAAGTGCGCTATATAAGACACATGTATTATTATTATTATTATTATTATTATTATTAACAACATTTCAATGAGTGTTCACAAAAGAATATGACAAAGTGTAAACAAATGATAGCCATCAACTTATTGCACAGGCAATGACTGAGGTCAGAATGATAGCGTTTATATTCCATGATGATGCATATTGCACAATAGATATTCAGATCACTTTTCAATGTCTAATCTAAAAGTGAGTAGAGAAATATTCTGATTACTTGGCCATTCAGCTGGGAATCCATCAATTTGCCAATCATTTGGTATAGCATGAATAATTTTCCTATTATGAGTTGAAATGCCTTTTCACTGAGAAGTTTCTCCATCTTCCATACATTGGAAACTGTTGTACATTCTGCAGCTCACCAGTATAATTTTGCAACTTGTCTCTCATCAAAAATCATTTGAAAGCAATCATTATCATTCATCGCTTTCATATTGCAATCAAGATGAATAATTCCTATCCTGTCCGTCATAAACTTGTTTTCTGTATCAGCTATTTCCAGTGAGGTACAACAAGAAGAAAAGTTCACATACCTTTTGAATAATACAGTGTTTTCTACAAACCCATTCTAGTAATCAATTTTTCAATTTTGTTATCGACATGAGAGATGAATTCTTATTGATGATCAAAGAGGCTTTGAATGATAGAAAATATAATCCCTTTTTGGTTTTCCCTCTGATCTCCATCCATCACCATCCATTTAGGCCTACTTCCAACGAATCTCCGATAGGAGTCGACATTTTGATACAAAATTTTGTCATGTGCAGCTAATGCAATCCACTTTACTCTCGTCATGTTACATTAGAGTTCGCATGCTGATCATGGGTAGCCTCCTCAAAGAGCAAAATGCCGATTCATATATTCTCCAGACATCTGCCGACCTTCTAATATTTTCTTGTTTATTTTGTTCGGGTCCTTGATTGTTCTGATGATTTTCAATATCATTTTGGATTGATGTGCATTCACAGAAATTCATGTAAACAACTTAATATTGTCAAATAATAAAGATAATGAATTTTTTGAAATCATGTATTTTCGAGCAACTAGGAAATTTAGATTTGCTGAATGAAGGAGCATGTTTTAAGAGGTTTGAAATCATAACATTGATTATTGCATTTGGAAAACTACTTGTTTGAAAAGTAATAAATAGGAATTTACTTCCTGAAAAAAAAGAAGATGAAGAGGAGGAGGGGGAAGCAGAAGAAGATAGGGGGTAAAGATGAGGAGGGTGTGAGGAGAAGAAAGAGGGGAGGAGCAGAGGAGAAGGGGGATGGATGAGGAGGAAAAAGAGAAAATGAAGATGAAGCAGAAGGAAAAGGAGAACGCAAATGAGAAGGAGAAGAAGGAAGAAGTGGAAGAGGAAGATTAAGAGGAAGAGGAGATGAAGAAGAAATAAGTCAAGAGGATGAGAAGAAGGAAGGAATAAAGAAGAAGAAAAAAATTTCTCCAGATTTTTAGACTCATTCTAAACTTGTTCTTCAAAGATAACTCCTCTTGGATGCCCAAAGTACATTGACCTTTGTCGTATCCCAAGAGTCTGTAGGCCATGGGGACAATCTGCAGCAAAAATGAACCAGTAAATGGTTAAGGACCGTGAATAAACAAACAAGGATGGGCGGTTTTTGCTACATGTCAAGTGTGCTTTGGGGCTTTGGGAGCAATTAGTGGCAGGGAAATGTATTAGGTCAATCTTGTAACATTGAATAAGTATAGAAATCTTTCAAAAAATCAATGTTTACTCTATATGGTTAGAATTAAGAAATGGACATTCTCTTTGAAATATAACTGGAAAAAAATTGAACAACATTTTTACTCAAGCCAAAACTTAGGTCGTTTTGTAATGAATTCAGTCTGCTTTTCAAAAGATCAAATTCAACCACACCCCCGCAAAAAAAAAATTAACAATTTATATCATATCCCACTTTATGTTTCCCGAAACTGTTCCTGGTTCAATTATCAAGTAAATCAGTTTCCATGCTCTATCCATGCTCTATTGACTTGCATAAGTAAAATAAAGAATTTTCACACTATGAATTCTGACAGCAGCATCACAGATTCATGTTGGAACCTCTTGTGTTACATCAACGATGCATATCTCCGAGCTGCCATTCTTGAGTTCCCGATGTCATTCCTGATTGTCATTTTTTTTGTAGATTGTGTTCATAAGTTTGATGCATGATTAGACGTCATATGTAGATTCAGGCAGACAGCTGTTTGCTTCATTTAACCCCTTGGGGAATGCAGCCATCTTGAATGGTGCACTCTGGGAACAGTCAGTTTATCTCATGTGTTGTTTCTTGCAGGGGGGGATTTTTTTCCTTTTTAAATTTTCTAGGATATAAGAATCAGCTCTAAAGACATTTATACCTTAGTAATGACGCTGCTTCTATTTTGAGTAGGAACATCTGATATTTCTTTTCTTTTTTTTAGCAGACTTTGCAAGAAGTAGGCTATTTTTGTGAATCCACATCAACAAAATAGTTTCAGTTATTAAGTTTGTCCAAGAATATCGAGAAATTCAAGCGCTTTGAATTGATAATGATCTGTATACTTGACTAAAATAATTTATAAATTAAAAAAGTACATGTCTACAGGGAATAGATGTTATATTTATTAATGTTTTTCACATTATGAATGTAACATCACAACAGAAAGTACATCCCTTGTCCAGAAGAGTTCAACTTTTCATTTTCCTTCGACAGCCTCCAATTTCTATTGAAACCAGTGCGGCCATGTGCTATTCTTAATACATCTTTCAGACACCAATTCCCCAGGCAATTCAGAATATTAAAAAATATATTAGGACAAATAACGGCACCTTGTAGCTAGAAAGGCTGTACTTCACAACATGAAAATTTCCTCATCCATGTGTGTATTCGCTGCTTAATACTATTAACACTCTAAATGCTGTATCCCAAATGACATGTATTTCTTAGTAGTGCCTAACATTCGACGTAATTACCCTGGCTTTGGTAATGCAGCTTTGCACGGAGCTTTAGCATTTCAAAGAATAAATCCCTGGCTCGCTGATTACTTATTTATGTTACCTAGCTTGAACGCAGCACAATCCTCTGCTTATATACATGTCAGGGGGGGGGGGGGCTTTTAAATATTTGAAAAAAAGTATGAAAATCTGAAGAAAAGGGTATGAATTTTTTTTTTGGTTGTCAAGTCACTGAAGTGAAATGAAGATCTTTTTCCTTTTTTTTGCTTCTCAGAAAATGTTACTTTGCCCCCCACCCCTGTTCACATGCAATTCCCTTTCAGACATGAATATTGGAGATATTTCTTGCGCTAGAAAATAAACACCTACATGTAAGTGGGGATTGAACCCATGGTTTTGTGATATAAGAAATTGATTTTTGATAATTTTGTGATGCTTCACTTTAAAAATTGTCTTGCAATAGTCCGAATGCTTTATTTTCTTGACTCATACGCCGCGAGCCACAGCCAGATGCTTTAACATCTTGTAAATGACTGCAATCGTTTGCTGATTGCATTTGTGGAATTCCACATGGGTGTGGGAGTTTGCTCACCAGACAGGCTTGCATTCTTGATGAACATTTGTGAAGCGAACTCAGAGGAAGTGCAATCTAATGGCATTACTGATCCAATATATGGCACCATGGTTTATTTTTAGCAAATTAATAGGCGTTATTCTGATATAATGTGGTGTTTATCTGCTTGACCTTTTTGTGAATGAGAAATGTACTGCATGTGTATCTTGAAATAAGCCTACACATTCTAATCGATTGATTTTTATATGTAGCTTAATATAAAGGTTTGGAATTAATCTGTTTTAGGATGATATTACCAAGATTTTGTTTGCTCAATCATTGGACTTGTTTTGCTATCTTACCTATAAACCGATTTTCCTTGATGTGCAGTTTTGATATAATTTTATGTTGAAATCAGTGTTATTCTAATATTTTGTATTGATGAAGCTTAAAGCATAATATTCTTTTACAAAAAAGAGCAAAGCGAATCTGCTCATTTTTTTTTATTGATTGAGATTTACAAAACAACTTGATGGGTCTGATCAAAAGTACAATAAATGTTATAGTATTAAATGAACAAAATGATGCTTATCTAGCAAATTTTTGTGGATTTGCACCCTGCAATATTCTGCTCCGACAATCAATGGCATTTTGTGTAGATTTAACATGCATACTCTGAAATGTCATAGGCCTATATGACTGCGAAAAATATGAAATATAATACCAAATTGACAAAAAATATTGCTGACCGGATTTCCATTTCTCGGAAGAGCGTGTCTCTTTGTCTAGACAATCCTGGTCATGAAGAATACACAGAAGATGTCAGTCAGCCATGCTTCCACTTGTAACGCACTTCTCATATTACATTCATGACATATTTGATGATGACATTGATTCTCTTTATGTTAGATGTGGGGTGGAATATTCTGTCTCTTGCCATGAAGTGGCTCTTATGTTTTAAAGTCCCCTGGGGCGAGAAGATTAGGTTTCTTTAGCCTATTTTAAATTTATTTTGAAAAAAAAAGTACATTTAGGTACAATGTACGTTTGATGGAATGTATACTGTAAGAGCCAAATATTTTAGCATACACTCAATGTACAATAAAGGCCTTTTTACACATTAGCAAGTTTTTATTTTCACATTTTGAATGATTATTGTACAGAAGTCTATGGACATTAATATGAGTGGATATTTTAGCATCATAAATTTTTCAAAATAAAAAACCCCAACAGGAATTTCAGCTTATACAGTATTTAAAAAAAACTTATAAAATTTGTTTACATTGTGATGTCCCCCCTCGTCTAAAAAAATAATGAATTGAGGCATAGTAGTTTGAACCAGTTAGGATTAAATAATGTTAATAACTTTTTTCCTTTTGTAACCCTGGTAGGGATAACGCTTCCTTAACTTGATAAAAATCTTGATGCCTCGCAAAAATGCACTTCAAATGTGGACAAAGCAGATGTTGTTGCCTGCCATACTTTAGCCCGAGGTGAATGTAAAAGCCCTGTATTTAACTCACACACATGTCTTTGAACTGCACTATGCCTCATTGGAATAAATATTTACACATGAGAGCAGAAAAGATCTAATTTCTATACCTGTGGTGTCTGGATTCTGATGTAGAGTGGGAATAAATCAATAATATCCACATGCTGGGGGCTGTTAGGCCATGAACGTGAAGTGTCCATGATAAAAAGAACATTTTAAAGGGAATCTTCAACCTATACTTGATAAATAAATAATATTCTCATGCTGGGAGCTGTTAGGCCATGGACGTGAAGTGTCCATGGTTAGGCCATTCAGTACGGAGAAAAAAAATATGTTTTAAAGGAATTTACAACTCCACAATATCGCATGCTGGGGGCTGTTAGGCCATGGTTAGGCCAACCTTTATGGTGAAGAACATTTAAAAGACGATGTCCAACTTACATGTACTTGATAATATAGATTTATCATAACCATATAGATAGGCCAATTCGTATGGTAAAAGAACATTTTAAAGGGAATCTTCATCTCTTGATATGAATTCACGATGAATTGTCAAATTGATTTCTCTTTAGTTGGATCTGCTTCACAATAAATTTGTGACACTCACCTGATTTAAAATATTGGACTTAAAATGATTTGAAATGTATCCAAACCATGAATCAGGCGAGAGCATCCATCTTGTTTTGATGAAGAATCATTGTTTTTTTTATTTTGCTATCATAATGTTCACTATGTTCTTTTTTGTATAATATTTGTATTAGATTTTGCAATGAACCTTTAAATCAGAAGAAACTTACGCAACTATTGTTTTTAATTTATTTGTAGTTTTTACAGGACTTCTCACAATCATATAATTCAATGAAATTTCTTATATTTCATGATTCATACAAATTTCATGGTGTTTTTGTTTGAACTACACTGTATTAAAAAAGCATCATGACTTTGTGAAATTTATGAATTTAGAGGAAATGACTTGATAGAGTAAGGACAAATCAGCTATGAGAAGGAAATTATCAGCAATAAAATCATAATACACTTTCCCTGTAATCTTTTGTTTGAAATATATGTTAAATAAATGCTAAAACTGCTTTTTCATTACAGGAAGCACAGAGCCTGAGAATTATGAGGTGAAGCTGAGCCAAGAAGAACTCAAAGAAAAACTCACTCCTATGCAATATCATGTTACTCAAGAAAAAGGCACAGAGAGGTACGTAATAAGTACTGAGGGGTATGGCAAATAAAACCATTTTTTGGTTAAATTCAGATTAAGACAAGTGTAACCTGTTGCTACTTCGGCTCCTGATTTCAGATATTTTGTATTTGATTCTTTTGCATTCAATGACATCTGATATATTAGTTCTGAGCAATGTTCAATGCACATTTTTCCTATGTTAATTATTTAAGTACACCTTGCTCAGAACTAATGTCAGATGTCATGAAACTGTATTCATTGGCCAAAAATGACAACAGTATACACTGGTTTTCAAAAATTACTTCTCCTTTGCCCACTTCTCATAACAAATCATTTCTGCTCCCTTTTTTATTTTCCTTGAACCCTATAAGTCATTCTGTTTGTAGCTATATAATAGTTCATTGGCTAGATTTTTTAATGTGTACTTGGAAATGCGTACTTAGAAATACATATGGGCTTGGCTTCATAGAAACACATCAAACAAAACGAATTTAATTATGTTTGCTCAAGATTTTAGTAAGGTCACTGCATGCTGAGCACCTTAATCATTCTGAACTGATCTGCTTTGTAATGATGTAGTCATGTGTCAAAAATTTATGATTTAGACATTGTTTGCCAGAATGGTAAAATTTTACAATTTGAAGCAAAACAATTTTGTAATGTATTAATGTATTTTGGCATCTTTCTCAATGTTTGTGTGTGATTAATTCATTTTAATTTAATTTTTATCTGAAAAAAAATCATGCAATGTTTTATTAATGCACAATGTACTGGAATATATGTTGATGCAATGATCTCCCCAATTTCAACAACGGAGAGAGAATATGCTTATGGTGATGACTGAATATTTTATGTCATCAAACTCAATCATAGATCCATGAAGAACAGCTGGATTTAAAGATTCACCAAGCCCTTTCATATTCTGCAGACTTATAATGATTAAAATGATGACATGCATTGTTTATACAGGGTAGCCACTTATTAAAGCTTATTAAATGTTTTACTTATGGGCCCCTTGCGAGACAGAATGCTCTATGTAGGTTACATGTTATCTATCCAAACTGTCTTGAGTTCAATGTTATTTGAAGATCTGTATAAATCTAATGCACCGAATCTGTTGACTGTGAACTTGATACTTTACTTTTCGCTTTGATATACTATCTGTTTTAAAGGGATTGATGATGGATTTTAGGCTCATGTTAGTGTAATTATTAATATGAATTGAACATTAATTTATATTATTTTCTACTCTTTCATAAGAAATGAGGAAAACAACTTTTGCAAGCATGAGATTCTTGCGGAGATTGATTTTTAATGATAGCTAATATTTATAAAGGAAGACAACAGTTTACTTTTCATTAGCACAATTTGGCTAAGTTGGTCAATGTGGGAAAAATGTATGTTTTTTTTTTTTTATGTTGAGTATTTCTGATTTGTAGAATTCTTGAGGCCCAGCAATCTCATATTTCACAGCCTTTTGATAATAATGATTGCTTGTTTTATGTAAAAAGATCACAATTTAGCAGTTCATCAAAAATATATAAGGTCTAATGTTTTTGTTTCGTTTTCTTTTCTTCTGTTAGGGCATTTACCGGGGAGTATGTGGAGCTTAAAGACGATGGTAACTTCCACTGTATAGTTTGTGACAATGTACTTTTCAAGTAAGTTTGATATACAGTGCATTAGAAAATAATATTTGACTTATTTATGCAGAATAAAAAAAAAACACTGTTCTCCAAGCGAGCCCAGCAATAACAAAGCCATAATATCAAAATTTTCAACAAAAGAAAATGCCTCTGTAATATAAGGAATATCAAAATTATAGCAGGAGTCTTATAATCAGACATTTTTCTCTTTTATACTGCATAGTTTTTTTAATTTTTTTAAAATTGAATAGAACATTTATTTCATTTGAAAATCATATTAATAAACTAAAGAAAGTACAAGATAACATAGTAAAAAATTAAAGAAGGTGAAAACTGTAAAACCATAGCTTGAGTTGGGGGTCGCCTTAACAAAGAGCAAACAAGAGACAAGATATATATCTTTTTATAAACAAAAACAGATAAACTAGAGCAAGTATTTTAAAAATAAATTTTAAAAGTAACCAAAATAATTCTATTATAGAGATGAATATTATGGGAATAAAGCTCATTGGATGAATAAATGATAAATGAGGAAAATGAATTAGATCAACTATTTATTATGTGAAAGAAATAAAAACATACTGTAGATTTGTATAGTTGCAATACTAAAGAATAATTATGGAATTTGTTTTCGCTCTTTTTTTTTATCATAGAAAGGTTTTTCAATTATGTATTGAGACAACTATTTTGAATGTTGGTCATTAATTATAAACCTTTTCTTTCTTTGTATCTGTTTGCAGATCTACAGACAAATATGATTCCGGTTCTGGTAAGTTAGATTGAATTCCTTTGTGATATCAGTCTGATGGAATTTATGATATGCATGATTTTCCAGGAATTGTATTTATTTAAATTAAATATCATTCAATTTTAGCTACCATACCAGTTAAACTTATTAAGAAATAAACCATCATCCCCTTCGAGATCAGTTTAATTTAATTTACAACACATTTTTAAAGAATTATTTTTATATTATTCTTTTAATTAGCAGAGAGTGCAGCACTTGTGCAAGTTACATTTAGGTAGATTTTTATACAGTTTGTAAATAGCTAAGTTCTTTTTCTTTGTAAATTGAAGTATTTCAGTATGTAGTTTTATTGAATGAGATTTAGTAAATGCCTGATGCAATGAAAATCATTGTTCATGTTTGATAGTTGGAATACTCAGCACAGTACGGTATATCCATATGCGCTGTATAAATTATCTGATTAATATTATCAATATTTTTCATTTCTTGTACCAGGTTGGCCTTCATTCTCTGACATGGCAGCACAAGGGAACGTGAAATCGAGAGAAGATTTTAGCAATGGCATGGTTCGGACAGAAGTAGTCTGTGCAAAGGTAATTGTGAATACTTCACATACTTTCTCTTCCAATGAGAATGCAGAGATTCCAACCATTAGAAATTGTGAGGAGAGAATATGAATTTTTGACTGTTTTTAAAGAGTTTTATGGGTATTTCAAAAGAGCTTTCCTTTTTTTTTTATTGATAATTCTACTGCACAGTTCTATGGGAAACATGTTTTTATGTCGTTTTTCCCAGCAAATCATTTCCCTTTTTCCATTAAATGGGTTGAGAGGTCTGGAGAATGTGATGTATTCAGTTATAGTATTTGCATTGTAGAGCAGTATGTCAGTTATAGAATTTGCACTGTAGAGCAGTATGTCAGTTATAGTAATTGCATTGTATGCTCTTCTCTCTTCTCATGTGATAATATAATATGCATTCTTCGTACTCTTCATTTATGATGGATCTTCTTGCATTACTGAATTGTTATATAGATCCTCTTACCCCCTCTTGTGGAGAAATCATACAGACATGTAGGAAAAAATCATTAAATGTAACCATGGTTGGATTTCACTATGTAATTGTGATTGATTATGATGTGCCTTCAGCATCTGTGAGGTCAAAATTTTTGGGTAGTAGTTTGCAATTACAAATATTGTCTTGCGTAAAAATGTGTCGGCTTGTTTAATCACAGAATTACAGATGCAAAGGTAGCCTGCACACAAGATATTTCACATGTTTGGTTTTATAGGCAATAAAGATCTACACGTATTTATGAATTTTCATGGAATTTAGAAATATTGAAATAAAAATGAATAGGAAAGTAGATCTATTCATTCTATATTATACTTAAATCAATAAGATATATTTGAGGTTTATCATTATTTTGTGTTGGGTAGATGAATAATTTAAAATAAAATTGATTTTCTCGTGTTTTGTTTTCAGTGTGGTGGCCATTTGGGCCATGTCTTCAACGATGGCCCCAAGAAGACTGGCCTCCGATACTGCATCAACTCATGCTCTCTCAACTTCAAACCCAAATCAGAATTATGAAGCAGCATAACCAAAGTCTGAACAAAGTCTGAATACATCAGCATAGATGCCAACCGTTCTGGAACATGCATGGTAGAAATGAAGTGAATCACCGCATCTGAGGCTGAGCCAAATATCTCTCATGAGAGACACATATTGGCCCGTATTCTGATGTCAGGTTTAACTTAAACTAGAGTTTAAATATGTGGTTTAAGTATGGTAAGCCAAAAGAGGCTTGAATCTATAACAGTCAATGTTTAATTTACCAGCCCATTTGGCACTCATAGTATTTAAAACTGTCTCGGAATAAAAACTTCAATAGTTTTCTACATTATTAGAGCATGGGAAAAGAGACCAGTTACCATAAGAATTATACAGTGTAAATCAAGTTTTTGGCACGTTTGGCTACCCATACTTAGTCCACAGATTTAGACCAGGGTTAACTTAAACCTCCCTATCGGAATACGGGCCATATTGTTTTTGGTGTCATGCTTTCTCTCAGGAGATATTATTTGTTTCAACTGCTCTGTGATTCACATTTTTATTTCTATCATCACACTTATTCCAAAGGGGTTGGCATCTCAGCATCAGTGGAAGAAGTACCCAAGTACACTGAACCCTTTGAATACTGGCCAATACTAACACAAAATCCTCACATTAAAATGTGTCTAAGCAGAATGGTTTGTGTAAAATGTAATCGTTGTGTATCAGATATTGAGGGGTGTTTATACAATGTAGATTGATAACTTCTAACCTGGGGTGATCAGAGACAATTCCTATTTTAGGTTGGCATGTCTGTTATTCATGTGGCATGCTAAGGGTTCAATGCACTGAAACACTTCTTCTACTGTGGTCTTCATTTTCAAGTATAAATCTTCTTTTTTACAATTCTCCATCATATATTTTTGTAGATTCATTTGGAGGAATGGAGATTGTAAAGGCTATAACTTTTGTCAGCTTTGCACAAAATTATCATGGCTTCTGCTGATATGGAAATTAAAAAAAATTATCATCATGAAATTATGTTAGGAGAACATGATAGTTTTGATTATTGGAATTATGATAATCATAATATGTTAAAATTTAGAGCACTCATTATGAGAGATTCCAAGTGCACAGGTGCTATATACGAGATAGTTTTACAAATCATGAACAAAACATATAAAGGGTAGTACAGGGATGACAAATTTCTGGAATAGGAATTGAATGTTACTCATCAAATAGCAAGATAACAACTATCACTCGCATTCTCTCAAAATATTTGGCTCTGCTGTTTGATGATTCATTTTAATGTATGCAATCTGGATTTCAAGAATTGTGGTTCCATTGTTCAATAACCAGTTAAATGAATACTGTGTATTATGTGTATCAATTTGAATCCATGAGTAAACTGGCTTATTTACCACAGTTCTAAGTACAATGAAAATATGTACCTTCTACCTAGAGGAGGCTTTTGGTGCAATGTGATAAAATTTGCAATCATGCATCGTGTAAATTCCCATTTTGTCGAATTACATTCATCCTTAAAAGAAAGATTTATAGATCATTGTGAGAAATTACAAGACCACTCAAAATGTCATGAGCTCCGAACACAATTGCTTTGCCAAATTTGTCAAGAAGTGGGGGTGTTCATTGCTTGGACATTTAATTTTGTTTTCTGATTTGTCAACATTTTCCAGGTCATTGTTTTTTTGTACGTTGATACTCTCTTCGCTAATTATGATTAATGAAATATGTAAAATATTTTTTTCACATAAAGCTTTATAATATATCTCCCCTGATATAGAACTCAATGATTCATTATAGTTGCAAGTTTTCTTCTTTTTTTTTGTTTCTTGCCAGTGGATTAGAGAAAGGTTTAATGGATGATACTTGTACTTCAACTGCATGTATTAGGTTTTGGAGTAATTTTACAACTTTACTGCAATTCCCGAACTGTAGTAATGGAGATTGATAGTGATTTCCAAAAAATTATTAAAAAATTGAATGAAATTATATGCCTTTATCTTCATTTGATACACAGAGGAGGAATATATTTATTCTTAGTTTGTTAGCTTATGAGCTTATATTTAGAGAAGAAACATTTATTTATAAAAGATATATTATGAGATAAATTTTATGTTCCGCATTTAAAATGAATAATAAATGTAATTAAAATAGTATAAGTGGCTTTGCAAACCGGCATACATACATCGGGCCATTGCACAAAAACCATCATAGCAACAAATGCTAGAGAATCAACTAGCGTGTCAGTGTACTTAGTTGCGATGTTGGTGCAACCTTGTTCATACAGTAGTTCATTGTTCCAGTGTAGGTTCATAAAACCACTGAATATATATGATCAAAATGTAGACAGTTGAAATTACTTCCATTAAAATCAAATAAGTTTGTTGATTTAAAAGTGATATTTCATACTTCTTGGGCCTGTAACATAGGGCAGTTACTAGTACTTGTAATTGAAGATCAATCGTATTTCTATGATACATGTTTTTGTAATAGACTTATGATTAATATTTAAAGTTGAATTGCATCTTTTATGATGCAGGCCCATGTTATATGAAAAATTGATGCATGTTTATCATGAGAAAGATGAGACAGTAGGATTACAAGATGACGAAATACATGTATGAACGCTAACATTCTATTTTTTAATCATTATAATATCATTTATCTGTGATTCAGAATATACATATGCATATTTTGAGTTTTATTTACACATATATTTGTGAAGGAATTATGATGTTTTCATAAATACCTCGATTTCCCAAGGTGTATGTTTTGTACTGCCATTTTAGAGATTGAGGAGGATATTGAAAATGAGAATAATCTTCCTGTATAGTGAAAGATTCAGGTCAATTCAGGAGTTGTTGCCAGAAAGTTGTGATCAATTGCAAATGGAATCACATAAATTCATTGACACACAATCTGTACTTTTAACAAGGTGGGCTTGAAATGCAGATGCCGATCAGGTGCAACTTGCAATACAACTTTCCAGCAACACACCCTAGAGTATTGCAATAACTGGTAAAGTTTAGAGGGACTCAAAAACAGAAATCATGATCATAAGGTCTTTAAAAATTTCACAAAAGCACGGCGAATGTTCTTTAGAAATCTATCTTAATTTGCTTGGAACTTAATATGTCACTTTATATCAATAATATTAAGACAGTTTCCATGTAGGTTTGTAATAGGGAACTACCAATCAGAGCATCTTGATTAATGGGAAAATTTATGTTCAAATTTCCATGTTTTGTTCACATTATTTTTTCCTAATCTTATTATCATGAAATAGCTTTGCAATGCTGATTGATCAAATTGATTGCTACATGAATGTATGTTTGTGTTTATGGATGGATGAATGGGAAAGATGAATACTATATTCTAGTGTAAATAAAGTTTTTGTCTTAAAAAAATACAACCTTGTTCTGTAGTTATGACTTCCACTTTTTTTAGAGATAGAAGAAAGACCTTGCCAATTCTTGTTATCTTTCCATTCACTGCCTTAGTCTTTTATCTCACTGAGCGGCAGACATTGAGACTCTAGCATTTTTCTTGCATTTTCTAACATATGTAACTGACGGTTGTTCTCCATCGCTAGCTGATCATTGAGATACAGGATCCTAACCTAATATACAATCCTAACCTTAAAAGAAGAGTCTACCCCAAAATATATATTTCTCAACAGGAGCAGAAAAATCAGATTAACAGAAAAAACTTAATTGAGAAAAAATCAGATATCTAGTAAGAATGTTATGACAGTTTAAGAAATTGGCAACTGATGTCGTCAAAGGTGCACAATTTATAATTCACTGTATTCATATCAATGTTGAAAGTTGTACTTTTTCCCCATAGTACTATTTCTTCAAAATTTCAACTGTTGGATATCTTCATGATAGATATGTAGGTCCTCTGCATGTTTATGTTAATCCAAATTTGTACATTTCTGCTTAAATGATGAATTTTGCACTCTGAATACAAACAAAATACCCATGGCATCATGCTGGCAACTTGTCTGATTTTTTAAACTGATTGGCCAATTTTTTTTTATTGAATTCATTAAAAATTCATAACTTTCTTTTATCACTTGTCCAATATTTCTTGGAACCTTTTGTTCTGCTCACCCAAAATGTTTCTCCTGGAATTAAAGAAAAATATATTATTTTGGGGTAGACTCTTCTATTAAGCCTTTTAATCTAGCAAATAATCAGGACCAAAGAAATTGTTGTCGCAGCAAATGTTGCGTTACCATAGGATCACCCCCCCCCCCC
>BQKZ01002909.1:0-11600 GCA_036244855.1 Temnopleurus reevesii | reverse complement strand
CGTAATACAATCTACTTATTCCTGATTCCAATTCATGATATTCTACTTCATTTCAAATCATTTTACTATAAAATTCTATACACTCTCCTCGGTTTTTCACTAAGTACAAAAGTATGAAATTCATTAGCTACAAAATTGGCGCAAATCTATCGCCATTTTATTCAGACTACTTACAAGTCTGAAAATTTTGGGGAAATTCAAAATGAATTCAGAAGGGACAATGAATCATTAATGAAAGATTCTAACAATGTTCATCAATTCTAAGCTGATCCTAACTGAAAAATGCATACGGCAGGAAATAAGAGCAAGTCGATCTACAAGGAACCTGTAAATAAAAGATACAATGAAAAACAGAACAATTCCACACCACAAGTCATGCATTTTTTCTCAATTAAAAATATTTTAAATGCAGTAGTCAAAAAAGGAACTGCATAAGTTAGCATTCCTAGGATAGTCTCATATAATTTGAACTCGGAACAATTAATTAATGAAATCATTCTCGTTGTGCTAATTATTTTTTTGGTAATAAAAGTACGTGCATAAAATTGACTTCATTATGAAATAAGGTAAATTGTATCCACTCTCTGTCTCCATGAGTGTGTCCTTTTCCATCAAAATATGCCAATACTCTTCTATAGAAGTTGAGAATTACACTGTATTAAGCATAGAAACAGAGTTTCATATTCATGTTAAATGATATAAATGAAAGGTTTGCGTAAATATAAACAAAGACACGTTACAACAGGCACAATCATTATGAGGTCAAATACCCCATACTTGAAAGAATAATAAATATGTCAAGTTATATGAAAAAAAAAGGCATTAGTGAATGTGCAAATATACAAGAAAGAGAGAGAAAAATTAAGCAACAAGTAAGACACACAAATCCCCTCTGTATTCAAATGCATATTTAAATGTGTCACCACCTGGACTTGGTAGAAATACCTTTTACAATTTTACAAACATTGTTAGTTTTATCTCAAAGAACAGAATGCATTCACGTATTCGTAAGTGATAATAAATTATTGACCTTGGACCTTGCATATACCTGTACATTAAAACAAACTAAGCCTCTAAATTCAATTTAATAAGGCATGATTGTAATTGTCACACAGTTTGGACATTTCTTACTGAAGATGGAAATCATAAATTTACATAAATATTCAATACTCATCGATCAAGTCAAATAAATAAACTCTTGATACAAACAAGAAATGAAATAATAACCCTAAAATACAGATTCTCCATTGAAAACCCGACTATGCAACAGAAAAGTTTCAAGAAAAGTAACAGACTGCTAGCTCACTTGTAGAGTATAAACATCTATTTTGTTGACAAAGTAAAATGTCATACAATAACCAAACAAAAATCCCTCAAAAAATAGTAAATATAGAACAGATGTTTAGGCAATCTCCATCAAGGAATGATAAAAAGAAATTCCACAGAAAAGGAATGTAATTGTTCAAATCAACAAAATAATTTGAAAGGCACAAGACACATCTGTCAGTGTAACTCAGAAATTGGAACATGAAAATATGAATGCTAAATAAACGGAATAAAGTGTGCGATTCTAATAAGCTTTGCAGTCTGCTAAGCCTGTTCCTA
This sequence comes from Temnopleurus reevesii, assembly GCA_036244855.1. Lineage (NCBI taxonomy): Eukaryota > Metazoa > Echinodermata > Echinoidea > Temnopleuroida > Temnopleuridae > Temnopleurus > Temnopleurus reevesii. The sequence goes on along the minus strand of BQKZ01002909.1, from coordinate 9,995 downwards.
CAATGATGTAATAATTTGAATAGCTACATGATTGATTAACATTTTGATTTAAATTAGCAAGAAATCATGATAAATTGTCTATGTAGGAGTACAATACTACACATCAATGCTTCAATACTATGAAAATGAATGAAAATTGAAAGCTCTGCTCATTAGAGCAATAACCCAATTCTCCTGGCATACATTCTTTTCAAAGAGCAAAGTATCATTCCAAGATGAAGTTTGTAAAAATAATACCACTTTCATACTGTCATAATCCAAACAATAACATTCACATCACATATTCCTGGATAATAGAAAACCAAGTGGTCGGATTAATCTTTGTAAAACAGGGGTGTTGTACAGCTGGCGGTAGGGATTCAGATTGTTCAAAAAAGATCATTTGAGCTTACACTCTATTACGTTTTCATACCAAAAAGAAAAGCAATTATGTCAAATATCTAGGACATTGTATGAAGCATCCATTACTCCTTCAAACACACAATCACACACACATAAACAACCAAAAGCTTATTACATCTTGATACATACAGCCTACAAAAGTGGAATATCTTTGTTTAGTATGCACCATATAATCTATCGCTCTATTATATACTCATGAAATAAAGCTCAGCTGGAAAGCTTATTCCCCTATGAAGCCAAACACACACGTTAAGACTGGCTTATGATCCGATTTTAGAAGAAAGTGGAATAGTATCTCTTAGAAGCATTTAACCGCATATAAAATCTTTAATCAGAGTTCAATATACTCAGAGTAAATTCAAAATCGAACAAATGGGATAGTGCAAGTTTTCTTATCTGAAGGAACACCAAATCGGCTACAAATCATAAGTAAGTCACAATAGTGGGATCATTTTTTTTTGTTATAATTTGAACCTGATTTGCCATTTATATCTAGTGTAAAGCTAATTAACACATTGAAACCATACATTTAATATTCATATGAGTTTTAAAGTAAATTGCATGTGTCAAAATGCCTATATCAAATGCTTCTACGATTTATTTCCCAAATTGGGTCGTAAGCCGGTCTTAACCTGTGCAGCAAGCTTGAGGGTACTCTAATATGCAGACAATACAATAATCTTTTTTAAACTGGTAATCAACTTTAACACAAGCATCAAACCTGTCTTAGTGGCCACCTGTCTTAGTGGCCACCTGTCTGACCTGGTCGCCCTTATAGCACCTATAGAACAAAATGTAACCTTTCAAACACTGTCTACAAAGACCATATATTTTCAAAGGCAATTTGTCCTATTTCTCTAGGGTGGCCTATAGCTAAGCTTGACCTTTCCACATATTCATTACAGCATCAACTGAAAAATTGTAAATTGAGAAAAATTAGGGTTATGACAGCTCTTTTATGCAAATTTGTGGCAGTATTTTTTTTTCCTTTTTCAGATGAAAAATGTTCTTTGAGCTATTTCACAATCAATACCACATTTAAATTTTGGTTTAAAACCATTGAAGGGTAACCATTTACCGAGATCCTATTCCTCTTATCAGTCTTCCTGGCTGGATATCATTGCTCAATATAATTAGGGATTCATGATTTATGTAGCCTCTACCATTTTACTCAGTGCACAATGATACAGTTTTCTCAGAACCTAAAATCGCAAGTCAAAATAGTTGTTGGCATGGTAAGATGAATGTATGGTTACTTCACAAACAGCTTGAAGTGATCAAATGGCAAAAATCTGACATTTCTTGAACGCACTCATCACCCTCCACCTTTACATAGTGTCTTGGAATAATATACACTCTTTGCCTCACTCCCTATGTGGCAGGATGATCATAAATAACATAAATATAAACACACTGAAACTTGGGCCATCTATTACATGTATTTGAACTCCAAATCACACTTATCCCCGATGTGACTACCACAGAAAGGGGGTATTGTTCAAAATCAACTGCAAATCAACAGCAACTTTGCAAATTGTAACGCGCATTTTCTTTCAACAAGACTTGCATGAAACAATGATTTTGATTAGCACGTTCCGATCAACTGCGACTTGCGATCGATTGCAACTTTTGAACAACACACCCCTTTGGCATAATATTATACGAAAGCTTGAAGAGATGTTTTCTCCATCAGACGCCCTCTACTGTCTACTTCTCGGCCATGGTTGGATTGGTGAATGAGAATCCACGGAACTGTCGCTGGTTGATGGAGCTGAGCATGGAGGTGTCTGTCGGAGAGAGGGCCACCTTCTCCATCGTGAACTCGGGATCAAAGTTGCTGGCATCACCATCGCTTTTCTGTTGTTGGAGGAAGGTGGAGGGAACAAAGAAATTAATGCAATAGGCACATTTGAAGAAAGTCATCAGTTTCTAATTATAAATAACATTCTTGCACATACATATATGATGCTTGGTTCATGGAGAGGACAGCAAAAACAAATAATTAAAAAGGACAAGGAAAAATAAGTAGAGTTGAAAAGTATGATAAGGCAAAAATCTATTTAAAACCAGTGAAATCTCTTTTAAAATCTTACATTTTTTGCTGTGTTATCATGAAAAAAAATCATAAAAATATAAACATTAGTTAATTTCCAACATGAATGAATAATTGATAAGAATTTTTCTTTGGGCTATAATAATTTCTTTAGATGGCTCCAATGCAGGAGCATAGTCAGTCATTGCTTGAAAATCATTTCAATTTGATTCTCACCATGAATGCCATTAAAACACATTTCACAATCACATAAGACATGTACAAGCTCTATAGAATGATAGGAATGCTTACAATTTTTGGTTTGAATGGTGGTGGAATTTCCCTCCTTTCTAGCTTGTCGAAATCAATAGCCTTGAAGAAAGAATGTGCTCTAATGTTACTCTTGACACCAAGTCGAAGGTCAGGATTGCGTTCCAATAACTGTGAAGCAAAACACATCAAAGCAAACAATGTTATAATAATTGTATTCAAAAGTCATCTTGGTAAGAAGGAATACTTTCGTATAGAGATAAGTGTTGTTCATTATTCGTAGAAGTAATCATATTTGCAGTTGGAAAGATGTACAGACAATCATTTTAATCTTCTCACAAATTGTTACTCCACTTGTACATAATCTCTAAACAATAAATGTCTTTGGACTCATGAATTCTATGGGGTGGAGCAAGCAAGCTGTTGTGAATCGCAAATCTGATTGCAGGATGTGGTATGAAAATTACTATAAATCATACGAAGAAGCAATTTGCAGTTAATCAGCACTGCCAAATCACACTCTTTAATTAAATATTATTAGCATTGCTGGCAATACATGATTAAAAAAAAACATTCTTCCAACCTCCTATGCATGACAACAGGGAAATCAATGAATTTGCGAAAGATCCTTGAAGCATGAAGTATTATCCTTTCTCTCTGTCTAAAAATTATCTGTATATTTGTTGATATGTGTATCTATTTCAAATATACATACATTCACACATATATTTAAAATATGCACACATTCAAATAAACAAATCACTGTTATCTATTTATTTCAAATATACATACATTCATTCATATAAAAAATAACTGTTATCTATTCATTTCAAATATACATCCATTCATATAAAACTAATCATTGTTATATCACATCGTGTCAGGGGAGTGAAATTAGCCTTACCTGTACTAAGCAACTATGGGCATCCTTGGACAGCCATTTTGGATAGTGAGGAGCATCGTGAAGGATACAATCAAACAACTGATCTTCGTCTTCTCCGTGGAATGGGGACTGACCGATCAACATTTCATAGAGCAGGACACCAAACGACCACCAATCAACAGATGCAGCGTACTTCTGTCCCTTCAAGATCTGAGAGGGTTATAAGGACAAGAACAAGAGAAATGGTTTATACGGGTAGTTTGTTAGATATTGTGGTTATCTCTGAGCTAAGATATGTTTAAGTTAGTAATGTTTGTATTCTCCTTTGAATAATGACATACAAATTAATATCTTGTCACAGATTTTCCCATGATATGATATACTTGAAGATCAATAATATTACATTAATCTTTTTTTCAATCAATGGTAGTCCCTTTACATCTATGCAGGTTCAATCTTTCTTTCATTATCATTTCAGTTTATTTTGCTTATTGTGCCTTGAAATGCAGAATGAATAATACATTGACAAACAAAAATAAGTGAAATAATATTATATCAAACTATTGGCATAAACTGACATTTCTGTAAGTCAAAATTTACACCTTCTGGCATGCGTGCATATCCTAATTTGATACAGTATGTCACATTTCATATGAAAGATGGTGAATTTCAGCAATTGGCAAATATTTTAAGATATATCACGAGAGCACCAAATAGAAACTCACCTCAGGCGCGATGTAATCGGGAGTCCCACAGAACGTACTGGCCTTTGCGTCGCCCATGATGTTCTGCTTACACATACCAAAGTCAGCAATTTTGATATGACCATCTCTATCAAGGAGAACGTTGTCGAGCTTCAAATCACGATAGATGATGCCACGTTTGTGAAGGAATTGTAGTCCACATATGATCTCAGCTGCATAGTACCTTTTTAAAAGATAGTGTTAGAATAAAAACAAGTTACTTCAAAATACATGTAGCAGACCTGTTGAAATGTCTAGTACAAAATTTATGAAAACATTGTAATATTCTACAAGCGTAATTTTATAATGATGAAAAAAAGCATATGAATCACTCTAATTCTACAGTTTATGCATTGCTCCTTTTGCATCTAAACAAGTCTGACATCATATTCCTGATTGAAAAAAAAGTCATTATACTTTTCCCAGTTCAGTGATTTTTTTTAACCAATTTAAAAAGGCAATCTTTATGGTTGCACAGAATATGCTTTGAATTACCAGTGTACGAGCCATCTCAAATTCGCTGCCTAGAAAATTGGCCTCATCCATACTATAATAACATTAACATGGTTCAACTATATCTCATGAGGTTTTTTCATCTGTAAAACGAAAGGCAAGGGCAGCAATTGAATTGAAATAAGAATGCTTACCTAGCTCTCTTTTCTTCAAATCGTAGTGAGGTCTGTATATGGAACATAAGATCTCCTCCATTCAAGTATTCCATTACAAAGAACAGATGTTCCTGTCAAAAAGAAAATATTTTAAGAAAGGATGTCAGAATTTTTGTCAATTATTGCTATATCATTGCATCATTCTCATGATCACAATTAATAATATCATCATTATTAACACAATCATCATCATGATCATAGTCATCAACATCACCATCATTAACACCACGACCATCATTATCAAAGTCATCACCATCACCTCCACCACAATCATAGTGATTAAAACTACCATCCTTTTTATCTTTTCTATCATCACTAATAGGGTCAGTGTTGGTAGAAAGATGCGATCAATTGCAAGTTGCAGTTGATTGGCACACAGCAATCAAATTCTAGTTTCATTTTCGCGTTTCATTGGAAAAACGTGTTTCAATCTGCAACTAACTTGCAGTTGATTTGCAGTAGATTGCTACTTTCTAGCAACATCCCTTTAACTATCATTCTTCCTGCTCCTTACTTTGCTCTGGAAAGTGCAATATAGATGTGTGAGGAACGGATGCGCCCAGGCCAGCCCGAGAACGTGTCTTACAACCATTGTACATTCGATGTCATCGTCCTCAGTAACATTACAACTACTATCATTGCCATGCCATGATCATTAGATAACCATCAGCGTCATATCTATCATTAGCATTCTCATCTTTAAAATCATCACCATCACCTCCGACACAATCATAATTGTCATTAAAATCACCATTCTCTTCATCATCTTTCCTATCACTACTAATAGGGTCAGTGTTGCAAGAAAGTTGCAATCAATTGCAAGTCGCAGTTGATCGACACATGCCAAAATATTATTGGTTCATGCTCATCTTGTTAGAAAAAAAGATTGTGAGCAAATGGCAAGATGCATTTCAATCTACAACTGATTTGCAGATCACTACTTTCTAGCAACATCCCTTAACTATCGTTCTTCCTGCTCCTTACTTTGCTCTGGAAAGTGCAGTATAGATGTGTGAGGAACGGATGCGCCCAGGCCAGCCCGAGAACGTGTCTTTCAACCATTGTACATTCAATGTCATCATCCTCGAGGACGACCTCCTTCTTGAGGGCCTTGATGGCAAAGTACTTGTTGGTTCCCTTTTGCTGAGCTAACATCACCTGTAAAACAAATGAAAATTATTTGAGACTTGGGATATCTGATCTTTTATTCTTGTATTCAGCTGGGAAAAAAACCCACAGAAACAAGCCAACAAAAGAATATAGTTGAAAGGCAGTATACAATGTATATGATAAGATGGAGAGACTAATTTCTTTCACATTAGCAACACAAGTGAACATACCGGTATGGCCCAGCTTGATACAAATGTCACATGTAACCCTAATATCTTAATATTTCATGAAAATGCACATTCCTACATAAGATGTGTACTGGCTTACTGTCATAAACTCAATATCTGGACTTAATGATTAATGATTTCTATGGGTTTTTTTCTATATATTAATATTACATTGATTTCCTACATTGCAAACTCGATTTAAACAATCATAAATTCAAAGTTGGACGATTGTGGCTATTGGAGAGTGCTCAGAAAATTTATACTGCATAAGCACATATAGATATCTTTGCAACACATTAGCGTGTTGTTATTTTCACTTTTTTGACAGAGTTTGTACTCACATATATGTGCATCAAGCAGATTATAAATTTTTTACGAGGACATGACTGGAAAATTGCAAAAATAAAACCAACGTAAACATTTCAGCTTATACAGTATTCTGCACTGTCAAATATCCCACATTCCAAAAGCACTTGTATGCGCATAAAAATTAACCTTCCTAACCTTTGCAAAAACTGCTTCAAATGGCCAGATTGCCATGCAGGCGCTAGCAATGTCTCGCACTGCGCATGTGGGCGGATCTATTTGACTGACAGACGCTTCTTTAGTCACTCTCCAGAACGCAATGGCAGCATGCATAAACGCATTCTCAAGCACAATCTTGTAGCTGCGATGGGGCCCTTTAAGAAGTTATTATGTAATGAAATAAATGTTATTGAAAATTATCTTTAAACTCTACGCCAAATTGATTTGGCCAAGGGCTGTAGGCCATTGTAAATTAGAAATTTCTTACATTGAATGAATTCTCCCTAAAATTGCGTATAGCGCTCGGAATCTGAATATATATGGAAGCCCACTTGTTACTTCTTTTTGCCTCACTTTTTTTAACATTCACTTCCAGTACATACAACATATGCAGCTTTCTTCGCAAGAGTTTTCTATTCATTCCTTCATTTTCTGTTGTTAGGGACATTTATCTCAGATAAAAAGTCCTCAATTTTTTGAGACACAGAAAATTGCTAAAATCGGTCACCTGGGCCCCGTAACATAAAGGTTTGCGATTAATTGCTAATCTGATAGCGATTGATATCAATTGTAAGTCTATGGCAAATCATGTACTAAAGTTTGCAATTGATCGCAAAATCAAATAGCGATTAATCGCAAATCTTTATGTTACGGGGCCCAGGTTTGTTCTTGTTTGCACGTATGTGTAGAAGTAATAATATGGATGATATGAGGAAGATTGCAATGATTTTGTGGAGTCGAAATGAATACCAGAACAAGACATCACAGATATGAAGTATGTGAAATGAGTATTACCAGATGATATTGCATGATATCAGCTATACACGATAGGAAGAGTGTTTCACCAAGTTCAGACCCACTTTAAGAAAGATTGGTATACAATATTGAGTGTTCCACTAAAAATATTCTCAATAATTTGGCAGTACCATTGCATGATATCAGCTAATATGCGATAGGGAGAATCAATTTTACAGATGTCGTACTCTAAACATGAACAGTGTTTCACCAAGTTCAGAACCACGTAAAGACTGGTATATGTTATTGAGTGTTCCACTAAAAATATTCTAAATCATTTGGCAGTGCCATATCAGTCATTCTTCGAATTGTTTCCAATAGTATTGCAGGTAATATGAAGATCTCATGACTTCCTTGTTTTGGATTTCCATTACATACAAATGATCAAGGCAGGAAATTGCTTCTCCAACATCCTTTGTTTGTGCAAACGTCAGTTTCCTTTCTCCTAAATTCAATAACAAATCTTAAGTATATCTTTTGAATAATATGATAATCTCTAATCTATTTGCTATTTGACCATGATTTGACCTGAGGAGTAATCTGTTTTAGTTTCTTTTGGCAAGGAATGCACTGTTAATAAACTACTTAAAATCAATTGTACACTATTTGCAATGCATTAGAACGGTGCATATGAAAATACTTGGCATGAGAAACTGACATAGAAAATATTATATGGGAATAACATAAAACCAGTACTACATTTTAATAGAAAAGAACTGCATAGTAAGCACAAAGACTGTTCTTATATCAGGTGTTGGGTGAAGAAGACCAAATTGAAATGGTCCGTAAGGTTCGAAATGGATAGGCATAAAGTTCAAGTGTGTCAATAACTTACTTTGCCGAAACTGCCTTTTCCTAGTACTTTCTGTAGCATAAAGTCATCAATGCTGTATTTCGGTGGGACGGCAGTGGGTCTATCAGGGGGACCATCTGTGGTCCATAGAGGCTCGTATACGGCTCTGAAAGATAATGAATGGTAATATAAGTCATAACATGAATGAATGAATAAATAAATGAATGATTGAATAAATAAATAAATTAATTAATAACTAAACAAATAGAAATTAATAATTGAATAAATGATTATGTGATTAAAAAAACAGTGAATTATTTCAAGCAATTAATACATAATTTTCACATAAATAATATTAAGCGGACGGTGGGAGATATTTTGGAACTAGTAAATTGAATAGAAAAAAATATTAAAAAAGTACAAATGAAATTAAAAGATATTCATCAAACTGCCACAATTATGACTTTCACAGTTAATAAATGAAGAAGCAAAATTTTTTTTTTAAATGAAAAAAGGAAGAATCAAACTATGATATACACAATTTCAATCTAAATAGATAATCACATACGAATATAGAAGAAATTGAGATCTTACTACCATCCAATCGTACCCCCATTTGAATTTAGTCCTACATGTACTTTACAAATAGTCATGTGAGACATATACAATTGTGGCTGAAATATCTACTTCCTATATCACCCTACTTCCTACATCATCCAACCATATTATACATGTAGTTTGTAAAATGAAAAGAAAAACAAAATCAGCTCCACCCCCATTATTTTTACAGACCAATATTTTGAAAATCTAAAATATATCACAACATTTCTCAGATTTTCATTTCAACCCCCAAAATAGATGAACTAGGAAAGAATAACACTCACTCATCAAGGTCTTCGTCATCATCATCAGGTACAAATGCATGCTTGCTGTTTCCTGCTCCTGGAGTTGACTTTTTGTCTTTCTGTTAATGTGAATAAATTAAAAAAAAAATCATTTATTTTTCTTTTCTGCTGATAAAAGGAGAGGATTAAGATAAAGAAATTATATCACCATGTACATATAGTTTTGGTAACCGTTTTGATGAGAATCGTCAGAAATGCATGTATTTAAGCAAAAAAAAAAAAACACTTTTAGGTTTGTTTTTATTCTTCGTTGTCCCATTCCACAGGGAAATGACGTGGAAAATGATAAGATATTCTTGATAATACATTTTTGTACTTTAAAGGAGAAAATACAAAATTGCCTTTAAGATTTAGGTGTAATCCAAATTCATGGTACTCTTGATTGAACAATTCATATGGTAATTGGTATTCCTTAGCAAACACTGCGGCTGAAATTCTGAGGATTAAGCTTCTTGAAAATCCATTTCAACTATGATCGGAGACAAATTTTTGCCAAAAAGCACTTTATTCTGTACACCACGTTTGCAGTATTAATATCAAACAAGTCCTAACTTTTGAATAGATCCTCATGGATAATGATATTACTTGTCATTCAGTGTTAAACTTTAATTGATACATGCAGTTGATGAGTTTATGGTTAGC
>BQKZ01002908.1:17210-59340 GCA_036244855.1 Temnopleurus reevesii | reverse complement strand
GTGCTGCATTCAACCCAGGTGAGGTGAATGGGTACCTGGTAGGAATATTTATTCCTTGAAATGCCAAGTGCGCTAATGAAGTGGCTGCCGGGCTAAAGCCAGGGTAATAATGTTGCAATTGTAGAGCGCTTAGAGAATTCTTAGAGTTGATAAGCGCTATATAAAAGCCGTTCATTATTATTATTATTATTATTAAAAATTGCCAGATCCTAGGTATTGTCTGAATAGTTGATGGTGTATTTAAAGTAAGCTGGAAAAATATTAGGCTTCCAAATCAACATTTACTGCTTCAAATGAGTAATAGTGTAAAATGCTGCCTCCATAGGCACATTGGAATGATGCAGCATGCATGGTGCTTAACTTAATATTCATAGTTACATTGATAGTGCTATGCATTTTTCTTTATTTTTGCATCCTTTGTTGATTTTTCATCCCCATGAATATAGTGAGATAGGACAGACAACTAAGGGGGTGTTGTTCAAAAGTTGCAATTGATCGCAATTTGCAGTTGATCGGAACGCGCCAATCAAAATCATTGTTTCGTTCGCGTCTTGTTAAATGCGCATACCGTGCGCGAATGAAAATGCGCGTTGAAATTGGCAAAATTGCAGTTGATTTGCCGTTGATTTTGAGCAACACCCCGTTAGTTTGAGATTTTTGTAAACAGCACAACAGCAACGTTACACAATGTCTTTAAAACAGGATAGCTTTCTTTAGGTAATGAAAACAGGATCCTTCTCCCCCCCCCCTCCCTCCTCTGGTACGCACCTGCAGACCTCCTAACCTCCAGCCTGGTGAATCACACCATTTATGTCAATACATACCTCAAGCAATTAGCTCGAATTCTGAAACCCGAAATTTCATTGCCGCAAAATAGGGGGAGGCTTCACGGTTAGGTATACTGACAGAAATTGGCAGGGTTGTGTTGCTTTTGGTGCGGATTTTCCGTTCTTTATTTCATTTAGCGCGGGGAATGGGTCACAGGGGCCGTGTTATTCATGGGTAATGCGTTTGGGAACGTCAACGTTTAGCTGCGTAAATCCTCTCTTGAGAAATTGAATCTCGATTTGTGCATTTGGAATGGAACCATGCATTATCTGTATTTGTGCATACTATTTCATGGGAGTCACAGAAGTAAAAGCATGTTTATATTGGCTTCTAAGTGGTCTTGTCAAATCTATTTTTTAAAGATCTTCCTAAACAGAATGTCTTAGGGGGTGTTGTTCAAAAGTTACAACTAATTGCAAGTTGCAATTGATAGGAATGTGTCAATCAAAATCATTGTTTCATGCTTGTCTTGTTAAATGCGCATACCATACTTGAATAGAATTATGCGTTGTAATTTGTAAAGTTGTAGTTGATTTGCAGTTCATTTTCAACAAAATCCCCTTACTCTATAATGATCAAAATGATAGATATGTCCCATTTATCCATTGTGATTCCAATGTCTTCCACTTTGTAGCAAACCTGTAAGCAAAAATTAATGTCTTACATGGAATTCAAACCTATGACCCACTAGTTGGAAGGCGAGATTCAGAACCACGACCCCTGCACAAAAAATTGTTTTGATGTATCCTTTCCTTATTCTTAGAGATCAGTGATTCTATCAAGTTCAGACATTGCTATAGAGTCACACTAACAGAAAATAATAAGAAACGCTAAATTTGTATTTTTGTGTTTCAAATTTCTAACTTGTTTATCATAAAAATCAGAGAAATGTCAAAGCATGATATATTTCTATTTGCCACTAATACAATGAGCTGGTAAACATATTCCATTTGTTGACAATTTTTCAAAATCAATGTTTGGACTAAAATATTTAGACTTTCAACACTTTTTTCTCTGGAAAAAGAAATCCTAGAGTAACTTGAATCACCACATGATTTTTGAAACAAAATATCACATTTATCCCTATTCCAGCCTTTTGGACTGCTATAACAGTTCAATTAATGCGATGCCTTTTCCCCAAGTGTCGCTATTCTGTGATGCACTATATCAAAGACTCACACACTTGTAAAGTAAGAGGGTGTATTGAGTGAAGAAGACCTGACACTTGATCTTTCTTGAAACACGCACTTAATCAAATAGAAAGAGATTTAGTGCAAAATGTTCTACATCGCCATTAAATATCACGACTATGTGGTTAAGGTGTGTATCTTTCAAATGTGGTCATGGGTTCAAAGCATTTCTTCAAGAATTGACACTTGATACCTCTCGTTGAAACAGGTATTTCATCAACCAATGTAAAGAGATTTAATGCAAAATGTCCTACATCGCCATTGGATGCACAACTTGGTGGGTCAAGTGTGTGTCTTTCAAATCTGGTCATGGGTTCAAACCATTTCTTCAAGAAAATTATCCATATACAGGACTGGGAGAGGTGTGGGTGCTGTGCATCTAAAAACATCAAGGTGTTTTGCATTATCATTACCCTAGCTTTAGCCTGGCGTGCACTAGCGTACTTGGCATTTCAAGGAATAAATGTCCCTACGAGGTACCCATTCACTTCACCTTGGTTGAATTACTTGCTGAAGGATTTGAACCTACGACCCTGTTGAACTGTGAGGGTCGGAACCACTACACCATATAATAATAATAATAATAATAATAATAATAATAATGTCTTATTTACCCAGGGTAGCCACATTCAGCTGTAAGTTAGCTGCTCTTCCAGCGGGCCCTGCATAACATAAAGTTATTATTACCCTTCTCCTTTCTTAAATGCCGAGCGACTGGCAAGAAGGCAGATGGTGCCATTTTTGTAGGTCTTTGGTATGACCCGGTCGGGGATCGAACCCACGACCTTCCGTTCATGGGGCAGACGCTCTACCACTGAGCCACACATGACCATGATGTCTCCACTGTTTTACCATCAATTTTTATTATCTTGACCTATGGTCTAAAAACGAATCTGAATCATGAATGGGGCATTCGACTGACTAATTCTGATCTCATAACATGAAACTGCTTCCTGAATGTTCTTTAACATCTAATCTATCTGATATCAGGATAACGATTATTCCTGTAAGTAAACTATTTAACTGATGACTAACAAAAACCTGACCTGTCTTTTCTCAACGAACCTGATGAATCCAAGAATTTAATTATCTGATAACACCTTCTATGTGACTCATGTTTAGTGTTTGTGTAAGGTAGTTTTGTAAGGAGACCTTTAAAGAGGTTTATATTTCCACTTTGGATTGTACAAAAAACGTTGATGCCAAATCATCTGTGACTTTGCGAGTTTAAGAGAAATTCAAGGAAAGTTTTCAAAGGCAAGATAATTTTATCTTCAAATCATGCAAAAATTATACATCTCCAGATGATTGTGCAAATGCCCTTCTGTATATTGTCCATTTATATTAAACATATGTAGGGCTATTGTTTTGGATATTCATATTTTAACAAAAAATCTTGTATTCATCTTGTGGTTGTGGTTTCTAATCAATAATTTGTTCCATATATCACTTTTCAAGATACAAGCTTATATAATGAGGTAAGTATAAATATTGTATGAATTACCCCTGATTTAAAACCCTGTTTTTTCAATTTCCGTGTAATATTCCGTGATAATAATATTTGGGGCTCGATCATTAAGATCATTATATTTTACTGAGTTTTGAATGTATTATGGGTGTAAGAAAGTGGGCAAATTTGTAATAGCTATTTACACATGAAAAAGTATTTGCTTCAAGTATTTGCTTCAACTCTTTGCTGGTCCCCTCTTGCAATGCGTTTTTATGTATGATATGATTTTGCAATGCACATCATCGAAGGAAGACCATTGACGGAAATCCATTCCTTTGTTAATGATTTAAGATACTTATGCAGCCATTATTATTAACCCATTGACTACTGAATTCTGTAATTCCCATAGACTTTGTACAGGGGCCACCCTATTTTAGTGTTCAATGGGTTAAAACAGCTGAATGTTCTTATGAAGATGCACAGAATAGGAAAATTGTGTATCACCATAGATTTAAGGAACTATTATAATGCTGCGATCACTTTCTCTTTCTACCATCCCTATCTATTGGTTGACTTCAAGTACGGTGTTGAACGCTGGTGTTGGTGTTGCAGCAAAACCAACACCAGCCTCAACACCAAACTTGAAGTCTGTCGGTGTTTGGCGTAGACCTCGCAAGATTCTGACGTATTTCCGGTCGTTTCTGTATCACTTCNTTCTCAACGAACCTGATGAATCCAAGAATTTAATTATCTGATAACACCTTCTATGTGACTCATGTTTAGTGTTTGTGTAAGGTAGTTTTGTAAGGATGCCTTTAAAGAGTTTTGTATTGAGGCCTTAAAAGAGTTTTGTATTTCCACTTTGGATTGTGCAAAAAACTTTAATGCCACATTATTTGTGATTTTTGTGAGTTCAGGATAATTTCATAGGAAGGTTTGTTTTCAAAGGCAAGAGAATTTATTCTTCAACTCATGTAAAAAATTACACATCCCCAGAAGATTGTGTAAATGTTTTTCTGGATAAATACGGGTAAAGGCTTGGTCTGGGCTAGATATATCTTGCTTTAATTAAAAGCAGAAAAATTAGATGTTTGTAGCAGTTACCTGTCCAGCAGGGTAGCCAATTTTTTTTAACCACATTGGGCCCCTCCCATGGCCACATCCACCAGATAGGACTTGCCAGACGGCTTATTCATAATATCGGAGAGTAGATCTTTGCATCCATGAATATTAAAATTGGTTACCTTTCCATCTAGGGTAACCCTTGCTGGCTGCCGGTCTATACGGACATTTTTTCATTTTAAGGGTTGCCAGCCATCGATTTTAAGCATACTTTTATGCTCTTATTTTGTCTTTTTTTACTTGGTAGCCCAAAGGAGGGGGGGGGGGGGTTGAACCCCCACCCTGTAGATCCGCCACTTTTGAAACAGCTAAATATTCTTATTAAGATGCACAGAGTAGGAATGTGGTGGATCACCATAGATCTAAGAAACTATTATTGTGCTGTGATCACTTTCTCTTTCTACCATCCCTATCCATTGGGTGACTTCAAGTACTGTATTGAACGCTGGTGTTGGTGTTGCAGCAAAACCAACACCAGCCTCAACACCAAACTTGAAGTCTGTCGGTGTTTGGGGCCGTAGACCTCGCAAGATTCTGACGTATTTCCGGTCGTTTCTGTATCACTTCTGTAAACTGACCAACGATGTTGGAGCTCGGTTTACGGACCGTTTTGCTCTCTCAACACCAACACCAACACCGAACACCGTACTTGAAGTCACCCATTGTGCTCAGGTGATCTTAGTTTCTTTCTATTCATCTCCATGTCTTAGCACTACACTATGAGCAGAAGGAACAAAGTATTTGGACACAGTACTGAACTTCATTCAAGCATTCACAATAGCTTCATGATCACTCAAAGTCCCAGGTGTGACTCTTGTTCACCGTCTTCCACATAATAGAGGATGGATCTTTTTGTCCATCTTGGTGGCGCCGTGGTGTGGTGGTCGTGACTCTCGCCTTTCAACTGGAGGGTCGTAGGTTCGAATCCTACCCATGGCGTCAATTTCCTTCAGCAAGAAATTCATCCACATTGTGCTGCACTCAACCCAGGTGAGGTGAATGGGTACCTGGCAGGAATATTTATTCTTTGAAATGCCAAGTGCGCCCTGAATGGCTGCCGGGCTAAAGCCAGGGTAATAATAATGTAAAGCGCCTTGAGCACTCAGCAGAGTTGATACATGCGCTATATAAATTGCATCTATTATTATTATTATTAATGATGCTTGAATGGAGGTTGTTTACTTTGTCCAAGGCCTTTGTCCATTCTGCTCGCAGTACTCGCTGTTAATCACCCTACAGTCCTCAATCATTAGCATCTTCATTCCTTTTCTCCTTTATATGTATTTCAATTGTTGAACATTCCTTTTCTTTGGATAACTTGGTTTAAGCCCCGGTCACATAGGACCCCGGAAGCAACACGATTCACCTCGCGACTCGTTGTTCTGAGGCAGTTAACTTTTTTTTAACTGTGAATTAACAAAGAGTTGGGGTGAATCGTGTTGCTTCCGGGGTCCTATGTTACCAGGGCATTAGCTTGTTCTGATTGGGTAGGTTCTTGTTCATAGTTCAAGTTCGTTGGTTTGCATCTAGAGTTTGTTGTGTTTCCTTAATAACAAATTTGGTTTAGGGCTAGTAGTCACTTGGATAAGTACTGAAGTTCATTTTGTAATGAATGCTCATGCTCATATCTGAATCTATGTTGATGTTTGTTCCTCTGTTCCAGTAGGTATGTTCCTGTTTGCTATAATTAAAGGGGAACTACACTCAGACATAAAAGTTATATCAATAAATGAAGACAAATAAGATGAACAAACTGTGAAGATTTGAGCAAAATCGGATAATCCATTTAAAAGTTACAAATTTTCAAAGTTTTGATTTACACCCATCATGGGCTCCTTAAATTGGCAAAGGTACATGTACAAAATGGCTGCCAACATGGAGAACTCTCCATTCACTTTGTACACAAAATTTCACATTTTCCTCTTTTTCCAGAAAAGTAGACAAAATTTTGTTTTGGGGGTTAAATATATTATAGCCACATCAATTCTGCAAGCATTCCAGAAAGAACGGTGTTGATTCCTCATTTTAAATATGGTATTGATCCATTTTCAATAAATTAATATACTGTAAGTGAATGAGGAGTTCTCCATGTATGACATCACAGATTATACTAATTGGCTATACGTTGCCAATTCAAGGATGCCCAGCACAGGTGGAAATGATAACTTTAAAAATTCATAACTTTTGAACGGATTATCCAATTTTGCTNTGCCAACATGGAGAACTCTCCATTCACTTTGTACACAAAATTTCACATTTTCCTCTTTTTCCAGAAAAGTAGACAAAATGTTGTTTTTGGGGTTAAATATATTATAGCCACATCAATTCTGCAAGCATTCCAGAAAGAACGGTGTTGATTCCTCATTTTAAATATGATATTGATCCATTTTCAATAAATTAATATACTAAGTGAATGAGAAGTTCTCCATGTATGACATCACATATTATACGAATTGGCTATACGATGCCAATTCAAGGATGTCCAGCACAGGTGGAAATGATAGCTTTAAAAATTCATAACTTTTGAACGGATTATCCGATTTTGCTCAAATTTTCACAGTTTGTTCATCTGCTTTTTTTTCATTTACTGACTGTACATTCTTGTCTGGGTGTAATTCCCCTTTAACCATCTTACCCATACCCATGCATACAAGTGACATAGATTAAGCAAATAAACTAAAGCAACAGTGTCCAAAATCAAAATAGAAATTAGCTTATTTGGCCAGTGTTGTTCATTGTTCAAAACAGTTGGTTAACGAAGGAATTTCCTGGATTTTTTAACATTTGTAATCTGTAAGTGTCTGGCTGGTTTCTTATCCTTATTTCAGCATTGCGGGATGCACAACATATAGATCTCTGCAGTGAGCTTTGACAAGTATAGCTTGATCTTTTTGCTGGCTCTAAGCCCTGTACTTTCTGATTCCTGATGTAATCATAACCTAAATAGTATTTCCCTCTATTTTAAAAAAAAATTTTAGCAGAGGTTTCTGCATTTATTCAACAAAAAAGTACAATTTCACAAAATTATAACTTAAACAAACAAACAAGTAGATGCATTTCTTTTTTAGAATAATAAACACAAGTATTATAAATGCAGGGGCCAACTATCGAAGGCTAATAATAGCTTGAAATGATAGAAGTACCATAACATTTTTACAAGAAAATGTCCAGCAACAACATTTATGGGGAATGTCCATCAAACACATCCATGTAAAAAAAGATGATGATTATGTTAGGAGAAGTATGTAAATTGGCATAATAAGAAAGATTTAATTCTACCAGATTTCATCTCGTTATACATGAGAACCATCATTTACATACGTCTTGGTAAATGATGCTCACAAAAGGACCTGTAGCGATTTTTGAAAAGTTATATTTTTCTCCTGTTTCCTTCACCCAACCATAAAATGTGGGATTATGCTGGTTTTTGTCATCGAGTTCCAAGAGCCCTGCATAGAATGTAAAATCATACCTTTTATGGCCGCTCTTTTCATTCATTTTCACTTTAAAAGGTGCCATGTTGTACCTTTATTCCAGAGTGTGTAGGAGCTCCAGATAATAAACTAGGTGGAAAAAGGTTTTGATCAGGAAAAACCCTAAAAATAAAGAACTTATAAAGGAACAGAAAAGAGGGCAATAAGGATTCAATATATACATGATAAAACAGAAGTTCTTTGAACCTTATCAGAAGTCATTGAACTTTGATTTCTAGATTTCTAGGGTATCACTTTTCTGATTTTGGAGATTTCTGGGTCCCATTCACCCTAGTAAAGTAAAAGTAATTCCCTCCTTCATAACAGCAGGAAATTCCCACACTTGTGAAATAATCCAAGCAGATTCTGTAACTGAAAATGCCTTTTTAAGAAAAATATGATTAGGTATCCAAAGTTGTCAACTGTTTTGGAAAATGGTTTCAATGGTTTATTTCTACTTAGCAATAAAAATACAAAGTACAATTACATCAACAAAATATACATTAAATAAAATACTATAAGGTAACATACCAAGAAGGATGAGAATTTCCTTAAATGAGGCTGACCTAATACAGTTGAAATTTAAAAGTTAGATGTTTATATATAAGGTATAAGAATAAACAGATAAAATAACCGTATAAAACCAAGCATAAAAACAATACACAAATATGCATGAAGAAGAGAAAGAAAAATAATTTAGCTTGCTACAGATGCACTGAAAAATATTTTAAATGAATTTTCAATTTGGGATGATGAAAGAATTGAGATGGTAATAGAATTGAATGAGTAAATAGAAGAGAGAGAGGAAAGCAGAAAGGAAATGCTGGATAGGAGGAAAATAAGAAAGAAGGGAAAATAGACAGAAATTTGAGCATGAAAGTAAAAATATGAGAATATAGGTATGATGATAGAAGAAGAAAGGGGAGGATAATTAAATGGATGTGAGTGGGACAACTGCAAGAGAGAGAGGGAGAGGGAGAAAAACAATGAGGAGACAGAGACAGAGAATGGGATGAGAGAAAGAAATACAACAGGAAGGGGAGGAGGATAGATAGAGCGAAGAGGGAGAGAGAAAGACAACGAGAAGACAGAGAGAGAATGAGATGAGAGAGGGAAATACAACGGGAGGAGGAGGAGAACGAGAGAGGGAGAGAGAGGAAGAGAGAGAAAGAGAGCATGAGAAGACAAAGACAGACAATTAGATGATAGAAAGAAAAACAACATGAATAGGAGAGAGAGAGAGAGAGAGAAAGACAATACGAAGACATAGAGATAGAATGAGATGAGAGAGAGAGAGAGAGAAGTACAACAGTATAAGGAGGAGTATTAGGAGGAGAGAGAGAAAGAGAAAGACAATGTGAAGGCAGAGAGATAGAATGAGATGAGAGAGGGAGAAATACAACAGTAAGAGGAGGAGTATTATGAGGAGAGAAAGAAAGACAGAAAGACAATAAGAAGACACAGAGAGAGAATGAGATGATGGAAAGGAATACAACAGGAGGAGGAAGAGAGAGAGAGAGGGAGAAAATGAGAGAGAAAAAAGATAAAGACTAGCAGGAACGATAAAAAGAACGTGAATAAGAAAAATAGATGGAAGGTCAGAAAGGTAAGAGCAATCCAAATGTCATTGGTCACGTTAAGTTCAAACAGATCTTGGAGTGTTGATTCGAGCAAGAGTTTCCAACGAAACCAGCACTTTCTTTCCAATTACACAAACTACCAGGTGACAGTTTGAACTTCACATGTCCCCGACCTGTCTATTACTGTTTCTAATGTTTTTGCCATCTTCTTGTAATCTTTCTTGCAGAAACCGCATATTTTTGTTGTCAAACTGCTGGTTGAGTTTTCCTGTTTTGGTGCATTTATTGTATAGGAGAACACACTTAGTAAGTTCTTTATGCCTCCTGCAGGTTACATTCTACAGGACAGTTTCATTGTTAAGTGTCATTCTTTGAGAGTATATTAGTGTAGTGGTTCTTGACTTCTACCTTTCAACAAGAATGTCTCGGTCCAAAACCCATCCATTTTGTTGATTTCCTTTCGATAGCAAGAATCAACATTGTGATGCATTGTGACCTTTCATAAGTTGGGGATGAGCAAGAAGTCATGGTGGTTGCATGATGGGCATAGGATGCAATACATTCAAATAGACATATAAAAAGACAATTATTTTAATAATGATTAAGATTCTGCTGGAATCAAAAGCCCAAGCTCCCTTTGCCTTCATTTTACTCCACACATCTCCTTCATTGGAAAAACAGTTCAAGCAGTCCTTTCTTGCATAAATAATGATATCAAATGTAAGATAATACATCAAAATACATAATATTACTATATCACATAGGTGTTTGTGTCTTCCAAGATTGATTTTGTTCTGTACTTGGAGAAGATTGATGTCTTTTTCATCACTTCTCACTGGGGAGATGATGAGTTAACCTCAATCTAGCTGGTCGACCGATGATGGTCTTTGCATGAGGTTTGCCTGCCAAAGCGCTTGGTTGTAATGCACAGAGTTCAATGTCATGGCTTCCCATTTGCCAAAGAGTGAAGGATAGAGAAGGGAATTAAGAGATAGGGAGAAAGAGAAGGGAGAAGAGTGAGGTAATGCGCAGGAGAGGAGGAGGAGGGAACGGAGAGGAGATAAGGTCCCCATTTTCATTTTCAGACATCCTAGGAAATATGTGGAGTAGCCATGGTGAAGTGGTCATGACTCTCATCTTTCAACCAGAGGGTCGTAGGTTTGAATTCCCCCATGGTGTTAATTTCCTCCAGCAAGAAATTTATGCACATTGTGTTGCACTCAACCCAGGTACGGTGAATGGGTACCTGGTAGGAATATTCATTCTTTGAAATGTCAAGTGCGCTGGTGTACACCGGGCTAAAGCCAGGGTAATAATAATGCAAAGCACCTTGATCACTCAGTTGAGTGGATAAGTGTGATATATAAATTACATCTATTATTATTGTTATCATTATCATTTTAATCCACCCTCAGTCTCATTTTCTACATTAAATTTTTTTCCAGCCGACCGCCATTTTTCTGGGGTATCTAAGCATTGTGGTTTTTGTGGTGGGAGGGAGTTACAGACAGAAAGAAAGGGAGAGAGAAATAGAGAGAGTGTAATAGAAATGATAAATAAAGAATTATGGAAAATATAGTTTATTTTGGTGAAACTACGATGTAATTCTATGTGCATCAAATTTTATGTTAATCATTTCTTGTGATGGCAAATAATTGTGGTCCCCTTTTACATCAAATGCACATCATGCATTTCCAAATACAGAGTCTTCTTGTACCATTCTATGCTAATTAGTAATATAGACTGATTGATTGGTTACATTCCCATCCATTGATATTCCATGATGCCTCTTAGGCATGTGCCACTCATGTACACATTCATTGAATGAGGGTCATTTACACTGGAACTTATTTTTTTTTCATAATTAATTTGCAATGTTAAAGCGGTTTTGTATCAAATCAAATCAGATTTAATAAGAAATTGAATTAGTCTTTATTAAGTAATTTGGACTAATTGATCAAACATGCACCCATTGATATTCCATTATGCCATTTTGGCGTATTTCACGTATGTAGACATTCATCCTATGAGAGTCATTTACACTAGAACCTAAACGAGGGATTAATTATAATTATTTTTGCGAAGTTAAAGGGGTTGTGCATCAAATCAAATCAAATGGAATTTTAAAAATTAGAAATATGGACTAAAAGATAAGTTACACTTCTATCAATTGATATTCCATTATGCCACTCCTGTGGTGGCCATTTACACCGATGTGGAACATCTTGGTTTAGTGGTTCTGACTCCCGCCTCTCAACTCGGGGGTTGGCGGTTCAAATCCCATCCATGGAGTCAATTTCCTTCAGCAAGAAATATTCACACTGTAATACTGCACTCAACTCGGGTGATGTAAATGGGTACTGGCAGAAATTTATTCCTTTTAATGCAAAAAGCGGCCACTTTGTAGCTATTGTTATGGCCGGGTAATAGTATTAGATAATACTGGAGAGATGGCATGTTATTATGCCTGATCTCATATCATTACTGTTAGCAGAAGGGACAAAGATACTCGACAAAGAAAAACAATTTGGTTTTAGCATTCATAAGAGGTACATGCACGCAAAAAATTTGCTTTTCACCTGTTCTATCGCAAAATGTCAAACTTTTGTCGCACCTATTCAGGGAATACAAGTCTGATAAGGCACTTGGACTGTTTTCCTGTCATTTTTTATTGTCCTGATCTATTGTTTGAATCAGCTAGAAAAATCGTCTGGTGTTGTCATGAAATTGTTGTAAAGCTGTACATAGATCTACACATGGCTGTACAATTGACTGGTGATCCTTTTTTGCACTCAATGATAATTCCTGGCGGTGAATCGCACAGTGATTCGTACAGTTGTGCGTAGATCAATGCACAACTTAATGAATTACAACCTTTGATGTTAACTGCATTAGCGTGAGCTTTTGATGTTATTTCTATGGATCTACTCTTTTCCTCTTCCTCTGGTGTTGCTTGTAATTGGAGCAGGAGAACACCTGTTTTCAGAACATTTCTATTAACGTCCGCAATTCCAGTTTCATGTATTCCCTCAAGACATGTCTTCGTAGTTTATTCATGTGAATGTTTCTTTCTATCGTCAATGTTCATTCTCCTTCCTCAAGTTTGTCTCAGTATCTGCAAGCTCTTCCATGAATAAAAACCCAATTGAAGGAGAACTCCAGGCGAGAAAAAGATTGCTTTGATTGGAAGCACAAGAATTAGACAAACGGATCAAAAAACTTTGAACAAAATCAGACATTAAATAAGAAAGTTATGAATATTTGAGAAATATTTTTAGATCATTCAAACAGTTAAATATTTAGCAAATTGGCAACTTTGGGTCACGTGACATGTTCCTGACTAAGTTGGTAACTTCTCTACAATAAGCGTATTATATCATTGCTTTTTATGCTCTCTTTTTAGGCCTTTGGACTAAGAAATAAGTCCTTTTCATAATAATTCATCTAGTTGGATATATATTCTTGAATCTAAATTCTGAAATATTGTTCATATATAGATATGATTTTATTGTGCAATAAGAAATATGTATTTTGTGCTGTAATTATATTTTCACATTAGCAGAATTATTGAAAAAAAAAGTAAAAAATCATGTAAAATAAAATCCCCCAAAAGTGGGTTAAAATATTGCATCCTCGATTTATACAGGGGCAAACTTCCCGCTCCTGTTTGAATTTCCCCCACTGTAATCCTATACCTACAATCAATACTGCATTACCCGACAAATTTGTGTTCTGTGTCGTGGTCTCGCTATGTGATCCCTACGTGCCTAATAGAAAGTTTACCCTCCTCAATGTTTGTCGATTTATACCCAGATTCTTCGAAGTGGGGGTGGATGGATGTTTAATTTCCTTACACAAATATTCATCTTATATTTTTTCTTTTGGTTTTGCCGTCATTTGAAATGTCATTATAAATGAAAGTTCTTTTAGGATATTTAACTTCTTTTATGCTGCACTCACGATATTTATGATCTCATGAATCAAATGACAGAACAAAAGTAAAGATAATGATGAAAATGTATTTGATCCATATTTATACTATTGCATCAAAAATTTAGAGAAAAAGTTTAAGAGAGATACATGTTATTATCAGATAATACCAACAAAATTCTGTAATCTTTATTCTTTAATAAATTACAGATTTATTTATTTATAAGTTTCATGTATCTTTACGTCACATTTTATTTCAGGTAGATCACAATCTCTATGTTTCCTTTATTGAGTAAATGTAATGTAGTAAAAAAAATAAATTCCACTTCAAGGAGTTATGGTAATATGAAACATCATGATGTAGTAGTTCCGATGTTGGCCTTTTTACCCGCAGGCTCATAGGTTTTAATCCCATCCATGGGGTTGATTTCCTACGCAAGAAATTTGTCCACTCTGTGCAACACTTAACCCAGGAGACGTTAATGGTTTCCAAGCAGGCATATTTGTTCTTTAAAATATCACCAGAAAATCATGTTTGCCTCAAATTATTGCGATCCTAACATCGATATCTTAACGTTGTGTGAATGCACCCATTATTGAATGGATATGCATTTATTTGGTTGTTATCGTACCATCTATACCAAAACTAGGACAGACAGGATTCGTTTAGGACATTAAGCACCATTTGAATGTGTCTCATAAACGTCATTGTTCATCATTTCATTTCCTATCAAAATAGGTAGATTAATCATATTGCTTTATCTTGGCTAGTTAATCGGCGAGTGATCTAAATTTGCCAGGAAACATTGAAACGCTGATTGAATTTTTATCAGGTATAGATTACCTGCTTCAAAAATGTTATTCTAGGTAAATCAAGTCTTCATCAATTTCACCTTGTTCGAGAAATGTGTTTATTATGCGTCACAACTAGAAATAGCTTTTATTAGCAGAGCTGGATTAAAATGACTTCCGATATGCAAGCTGAATTATTGGAATTATCGGAATTGTCATGCTGAAAAAACATAGATATGATTGTTCATGGTCAGAATAGGAAATTGCATTTGGATTTGCCTTGAGCATTGTAAGTTTTGAATTCAATTTGTATCAACAACAATACAGCTTATGACATTCAGATAAAAGATCAATTGGGTAATGTTTTATGAAATGTGAAGAAATTAATACCAATTTAGAAGGATACCACTTTATATCAATAATTTTGAATATAAGTACATCTTTTTTAATTGGGTAAATTTTCAGAAAAATGATGGTGCACATTCTTTTCTGTTTATATTTTTTTAAAACAATGTTTATGAGTTCATACGTGACCTTATATTCTTGTCATCATACGCAGGCTTGTATACATTTCGTACTATGACCACGAAACTTGATGGAATTTGGAGGGGCATGTATTACAATTTATAACACTGCCATATGTTTATATATGTTTGTTTAAAAATATAGGGGTGGGGGCTGCACCTCCCTTATCCCCTTGATGGTGGCGTCATGGTTTAGTGGTTCTCATACTTGTCTTTCAACCAGAGGTTCCTAGGTTCGAATCTCACCCATGATGTTCATTTCCTTCAGCAAGAAATTTACCCACATTGAGCTTTACTCAACCCAGGTGAAGTAACTGGGTATCTGACAGAAATAATTATTCCTTGAAATGCTTGAGCGCTAGTGGCAACGAGCTAAAGCCAGGGTAATAATAATGCAAAGAACCTTGAGCACTCTGCAGTAGAGCGGATACGTGCACTATATAAATTGCATGTATTATTAATGTAAAGTATGATTTAAATTTATTGTTGCAATTATACTTCTTATGAGAGAGTAATAACATGGACGTGTTTGAATTCCGCAACACCCATTCCACCTGCCCCAATCCTTCCCCCATCTACATCTCAATGACTTCAGAAACCAAACAGAAGTTATGGCGCAAGATCAGATAGCCCTCAGGAAAGCCATCCATCCTACCGTCACCCTCACGAACCACAACTTCATTCAGAAGACACTTTTTCATTCATCGTAATTTCCCTTGTGGTCGCCATTTTGATTTTGTCGGCCTATTTACGCGGTTGATTTTCACCCGCCCACACTCAGTCTCTCTTACGGAAACGAATCATGTGAGAGGAGTTTGCGTAGTCATTTGAGATGTTTATATCCTGTAGATATGGTTTGATTATTTATGGGGCGATGCTGAGAAGTCCCTGAAGATAAATAATGTGATAATTTTAGAGGAATGTTGGCCATATTTATGCATTTATTAAATGTGTTCTATTTGGATATGTTGGAATGGATGGGCATCTTAATGTGCATTTATTCTATGACTTTCGTATCATTTCTATTACAGGGTTGAGGGATGTAAGAATGGGAACAAAATTAAAAGAAATTCAATTTAATCTTTGAATCGGAGGTGTCCAGGATTAAAGGTCTTTTTGAGTACTTTTTTGTTCTATTCATTTTCCCCTTTTAGAAAGAATCATTTACCAAATGGCTTAATTTCAAAATATACATTCACTGCAAAAAGTGTTTGGCAAAATCCATAAGTCAAGAAGAAATTTAGCAATGGTTTGATTACAATTNGCCATTTATATCAAAACTGGGACAGACAGAATTCGTTTAGGACATTAAGCACCATTTGAATGTGTCTCATAAACGTCATTGTTCATCGTTTCATTTCCAAAAAAATAGGTAAATTAATCATACTGCTTTATCTTTGCTAGTTAATCTGCGAGTGATCTAAATTTGCCATGAAACATTGAAACGCTGATTGAATTTCTATCAGGTATAGATTGCCTGCTTCAAAAATGTTATTCTAGGTAAATCAAGTCTTCATCAATTTCACCTTGTTCGAGAAATGTGTTTATTATGCGTCACAGCTAGAAATAGATTTTATTATCAGAGCTGGATTAAAATGACTTCTGATAAAGTGATATGCAAGCTGAATTATTGGAATTATCGGAATTGTCATGCTGAAAAAACATAGATATGATTGTTCATGGTCAGAATAGGAAATTGCATTTGGATTTGCCTTGAGCATTGCGAGTGTAGAATTCAATGTGTATCGATGACAATACAGATTATGACATTGGGATAAAATTCCTATTTGGTAATGTTCGCTTTATATCAATAATTTTTTATATACCTTTTGGAATTTGGTCAATTTTCGGAAAATTCAAAACATCTACCACACATCAGTGGAATCTATTCTGTTTATATAGTTATATTTTCTAATCCTAGTACACTTCTACTCACGTAGAATTTGTCCTAGGTAATGTATGTTGAAATTATGCTTTAGTTTTAGATATGACAATAAAGTATAATTTGAGAAAAAATAACACGCTTTATAAGTTCATGTTTGACCTTATGTTCTGGTCATCTTATTCAGGCTTGTATGCCTGTGAAAGGTTATAGAATTTGGAAGGGCGGTGTATAACAATACACATTGCCATATATGTTTTTATTCATTTGTTAAAAAATATGGGGGGGGGGGGGTGGCCTGCAAGCCGCCAGTCCCCTTGGTGGAGACGTTACGGTGTATCGGTTCTGATCCTTGCCTTTCAACCAGAGGTTCCTAGGTACGAACCTCACCCATGATGTTCATTTCCTTCAGCAAGAAATTTATCCACATTGAGCTTTACTCAACCCAGGTGAAGTAAGTGGGTATCTGACAGAAATAATTATTCCTTGAAATGATTTAGCGCTAGTGGCAACGAGCTAAAGCCAGGGTAATAATAATGCAAAGCACCTTGAGCACTCTGCAGTAGAGTGGATACATGCACTATATAAATTGCATATATTATTAATGTAAAGTATGATTTAAATTTATTGTTGCAATTATACTTCTTGTGAGAGAGTAATAACGTGGAAGTGTTTGAATTCCACAACATTCATTCCACCCCAATCCTTCCCCCGTCTACATCTCAATGACTTCAGAAACCAAACAGGAGTCATGGCGCAAGATCAGATAGCCCTCAGGAAAGCCATCCATCCTACCGTCACCCTCACGAACCACAACTTCATTCAGAAGACACTTTTTCATTCATCGTAATTTCCCTTGTGGTCGCCATTTTGATTTTGTCGGCCTATTTACGCGGTTGATTTTCACCCGCCCACACTCAGTCTCTCTTACGGAAACGAATCATGTGAGAGGAGTTTGCGTAGTCATTTGAGATGTTTATATCCTGTAGATATGGTTTGATTATTTATGGGGCGATGCAGAGAAGTCCCTGAAGATAAATAATGTGATAATTTTAGAGGAATGTTGGCCATATTTATGCATTTATTAAATGTGTTCTATTTGGATATGTTGGAATGGATGGGCATCTTAATGTGCATTTATTCTATGACTTTCGTATCATTTCTATTACAGGGTTGAGGGATGTAAGAATGGGAACAAAATTAAAAGAAATTCAATTTAATCTTTGAATCGGAGGTGTCCAGGATAAAAGGTCTTTTTGAGTACTTTTTTGTTCTATTCATTTTCCCCTTTTAGAAAGAATCATTTACCAAATGGCTTAATTTCAAAATATACATTCACTGCAAAAAGTGTTTGGCAAAATCCATAAGTCAAGAAGAAATTTAGCAATGGTTTGATTACAATTGAAAAGAAAAAATATATACATGTGATATAAAATAAATAGGTCGCATCAAATATAGATTCATAGATGTTTGAAGTCATAAAAATTTTGACAATGTAAGTGAATTCAATTCAATTTAATTCAAGATTAATTAATTCTTCTTTCATCCTTACTTGGATGAATGTAACATTTACATAAAAACAGCCATTTTGCAAAACATACAATGAATATAGTTAACTGAAAAATTAGGCATAGTGTTTTGAAAAAAATAAGTATCACGCTAAAAAACAAAGCTTGTAAATTGCTTGCCCTTAAAAAAAGAGAAATCACTTAATTCTTAAGTTTATGAGATGTAAAGCCTAATAAAGAGCTTATTGATAACAGTATTGACAAAAAATAATAAGGAGATGAAAAAGGCAGAGAAGAAGGAAGAGAATGAGGAGAAGAGGAGGATGATTAGGAAGAGAAAGAGAGATATTAATAGTAAGTCAGAGATTAGAAAGATTTGTATTTTTTGTAAATTTGAGATGTGATTTTAATATTTCATCAATGAACCATCTTATCTCTATTCCCATCATTTTAAAGCTTTCCCAACTTCTCAGCACAAGGAATCTATACACCAGAGTTTTATCACTTTATATTTCTCCCGAAAGATTCAATTTCAGGAGACTTGGTGAACCAAAATGATGGGTTTAGATAGATGAGAAAAAAACAAAAAGCATCTTTTTGTCGCTTTTATCAATTTTTCTACTCCCATTCTTCATTTCATGGAGCTATAATCTAATATTAATCTTGATCAAATGCAGTGTCTGAAGTCCTTTACTTCCAAGTCAAATGCTTAGCTGTGACAGAAGAAATTGGAATTTCAGGATCTGGTCTTTTATGGGTTAAAAACACCTAAAACCGAGCCCCTACTTCTGATGGACTGATCATTATTCTTTATGACACGCCGATGAAATTTCAGCGGACGTTTTATCAGAAATACAAGCCTGCCGTATCGAGATTCAGCGAAACCAAAAGAAGAGCCGAGAAAGAGATTGAGTGTGTGATTGGCGGCCGATACCTGGGTTATTCATGCGAGCTGAAAACTCTCAGACGTTCTTAAGCCTCAGTTGTGTCTACACTTGGCGGGTAGGACAGAGCCCGGGGCAAGTACCATAAATAAACTATTTTCAATGAATAGTAATTGTTATTTCATATCTTTTAATTGATTTTATGATAATTGTGAGTGTGAGAGGGGGAGGGAGAAAGGGAGAATGGTACTCAAGAGTTTTATTCTGGAATGGTATTGATTATCCCCGCTTTTCTTCTAATGGAATTGGTCCAAGTGTAATTTGGGGGAGGAATTTTCAGATTCGGCAATAGCATATTTTTTTTTCCTTTTTAGGCTTCTCACTTTTTTGTCATGATGTAAGGAAACTCACCACTAGGAATGCCGCTGGGTAATTACAACATCCACAAATTGTCAATACTTAGCTTCGCTTCAAAGCTCATCGAATCTATTTTTTTATCTTGGAAAAAATAAAAATCTATTTTTCAAGATGAATGTTGAGCATTCGTTTCATGACTACTGTATTTCAGATTCAGTGACATTAAAGAAAAAAAAGATGAGTATATAATCTATTTTTCCATGAAGAATCTATCAAAATTTATTGAGATAAAATTATTTTTAGCCTGAATGAAGCTTAGCAGGAGTGCATTTCGAGGTATGTGTCATTGTAACATATACTTCCAGCAATTGTATCATGATTTGTAAATTGATAGGCTCAAGGCAATTCATTGATTTCATTATTCCTATTTATCACAAACAAATGCAATCAGTTACTTTCCGAACATGAAAATGTTTGCCTTGTGGGTTTGCTAGCGCTTTTGGATAAAATGTGGATGTGATTTTGTAGTTATTACGGAGACTTTAAAACATTTTTGTGGTTGAAAATGATCTTTTAATGTAATCAAATATGTTTAGTAACCTATTATTGATTTTTGTGTTATTGCATCAGGTTTTGCTATTTGTGTAAAAAGGACCAACATTGGATGTATTATACAAAATAATGATCACACATTGTATACAATTTCCTTCCCTCTTATTATGTTGAGAAATGTCTAACAAATGTTGCACCTGTTCAATGAATTAATAAGGAAGCTATTTTCAGTTGTGATCATGAAGCTTTTGTAACGGCTTGGATGAAGTTGTTTGCTTCGTCTAGATCCTTTGTCCATTGTGCTTACAGTGTAGTTACTCTCATCAAAATTTAGGTTGATTCGTATTTGAACCACCTAACTGTTCGCCCCCCAAAAAGAGAAAAAAACATTTGTTTTACACATTTTTTTAACCACGAGTTGAATGGTTGCTACTTAAAACCAATGCAGCAATTTTAACCAACATTTTCTGTAATATACTGAACTAGAGATTTTCTTATAAACCTTTTCTAAAATTGAAAAATTATCTCGATATTAATGATATCACCAGTGATTTTTTTTAATAATCCTGTTCTAACATTGAAAAATAATCCCAATATTGATGACATCATCGATGTACATCTAAGACAGAAATATGAGTAGTATATCTACCTATTTACTGTCTAGCTTCAAATTGATAACATGTTTGCAAGGCACTCAGGTAAAGTGTTGTCTCACGATGAAATGATTTGAACAGACCTGGATTTATTGGCTTATGAGATATTGGGTTTTTGGTGGCAATGTTGCCATTAATAGTAGTTTTTCATAGAGTAAACGAAAGGTATAGAGAGAAATTTGGGATGGAGAAATATTTGTAGATCATAGCGAGATAGAGAAAGAGAGAGAGAGAGAAAGAGAGAGAGATAGAGATACTTATAGAGAGAGAGATGGCGAGAGAGAGATGGAGAGAGACGGAGAGAGACTGAGAGAGACTGAGAGGCGGAGAGAGATAAAGAGATAGAGAGAGATAGAGAGAGATAGAGAGAGATGGAGAGAGAGAGAGTAATAAAGAGAATAAGCAGGATCAAGAGCTGATACAATTCTACCGCTGAGGCGTCTTGGTATAGTGGTTCTGACTCTCGCCTTTCAATCAGAAGGTCGTAGATTCAAACCCCACTCATATTATTACATTAATTTCCTTCAGCAAGATATTCATCAACATTGTGTTTCACTCAACCCACGTCAGGTAAATATAGCTGTCAAGAATATTTTCCATATAATGCTTGCACGCAGGTGGTAAGGAGCTAAAGCCAGGGTAATAATAATGCAAAATTGCCTTGCTCACTCTGCAAAGTGGATACATGTTCTATACAAATCAAATTGCATATGTTTATATTATTATTGCAAATAGAAAATTACGCAGGGATGGGGAGATGCCTACAGAATAATAAAACAAGTTAACAAAAGGGAAGGGAAGAAAAGTGAAGGATGGTGAAAACATGGGAGAAATGATAAGGAAATTAAATTAAGAAAGAGAGGGAGAGAGAGAAGGAGAGAGAGATTTATATAGATTGAGAGTGAGAAGAGGAGTTGGTTATGAGGGAGAGAGATAGAAAGATGGAATGAGCGGGAAGGTGGATTGAGAGACAATTGGGGAGAGATATACAAAGAGAAAGAAAGAGAGAGAGAGAGAGAGGAAGTGAACGGAAAAAATAGGGAGAAATGCACCAATAAAGCTAGATAAATACTGAATGATTGAGAGAGGAAATGATATAGAAAGGGAGAGACACAGAGGGATAGTGAGAATGGAGTGGGGATAAAAGGATGAAAAACAGAAAGACAGCAAGAGAGATGGAGATAGAGAAAGTGAGGCTTGAGAAAGGAAGAGGATGAGAATAAGGTGAGAGAAACTACGTCTAAGCTACCTGCGAAAAGCAAGAAAAAAATAGAGAAAAAAAAGAGGAATACAGATTTCTGCAAAATCAGGCTGCCAAGGAGAATTGATGGAGATCTGTATTGCAAGGGAGAGAGAGATAGATAGATACACAGTGATAGAGAGAGAAGAATGGAAAAAATAAGGTGAAATGCACCAAGAAAGCGAGATAAATGGGGAATGAATGACAAATAAGAGAGGAAATGAAAGACAGGGATAGTCAGAGATAAACAGTGAGATGGAAGTTGAAGGAAAAGAGAGAAAGATAGCAAGAGAGATCGGGAATGAGAAGCTGAGAAGAAATGATAAACATAGAGGGTAGGTAGTAGTGAAGAGAAGGAAAATAGAAAAAGACAGCAAGAGAGAGTGGGATAGAGAAAGAAAGAGGAAATGATAAACAGGAAGAGAGAAGGAGAAATAGTGAGAGGGAAGTTGGGGTGAAGAGAAAGAAAATAAAGAAAGAGAGCAAGGGAGAGTGAGATAGAGAAAGAAAGAGGAAATGATAAACAGGAAGAGAGAAGAAGAGATAGTGAGAGGGAAGCTGGGGTGAAGAGAAAGAGAAAGAAAAGTTGGAAAGATGGCTAGAGAGATGGAGATCAAGTAAGAGAGGAAATGAAATACACGAAGAGACAGATTGAGATAGTGAGAGTGAATTGGGGGTAAATAGATGGGAGACAGAAAAACAGCAAGAGAGATGGCGATAGAAAGAGTGAGGAGTGAGAAAGGAAGGGGGTGAGAATAAGGTGAGAGAAAATATGTGTAAGCTACCTGAGACAGGCGAGAAAATGGAAAAATAGAGGAATACAAATTTCTGCGAAAACGGGTTGCAAAGGAGAATTGATGGAGATCTGTATTGCAAGACAAAACCGCTTATTAGATCGGGGCATAAGATAAGTCATAAATAAAACATGGGATTGGCGGGTTTGAAGAGTAGATCCAACATGTGGTTTGGCAGATTGACGCCCAATCTTGTCTCCGCCAGAAAATGAAAAGCATCCATCGCGGCTCGGGAATAGGTGTTCCTCCAGAAATCTTGCGTTTTAGTAGTATCCCGCTTGAAGCAAACATGTCCATCTTGCCCTGGTCGAAAAGTGAGAGAGAGGGAGAAGGAGCGGGGTATTATTTCACCAACCACCTGTCCCTCCGATCCTAATGCCTCTTCCACCCACGCAGCTGCAATGATTCAATCCAATACTTCCAGCCTAGTCCATTAACGCAGGGTCCCACACACTCCACACAGGGATACACAGACCTCCCCTAACTCCCCACCACACAAAACCACACTGCACATGCATCATATATGCCCTCCACACCCCCTTTTTACCAATGGAGCAATCCTAGTACAAGTGTATAGCACTGCATCTCATGTGTACTAACACACAACACTGCTCATCACACAGGCTTACCTATGTAAATCCAACATGCTTCTATTCCCAATACAAGAAAACAGCATGCTTTCATTGCATTAGCCCAACATACACACAAAACCCTCAATACCTGTATATTGCAATGCTGGATTCGTGGCGCTTTTTCCCTTTCAGCATCTCGCTTCATTCTCTTCCACTCGCGGAGCTTTGCGAGTTTCTCGCTCTATTATTAGGGCACGTATTTGTGCTCCGTTAAACATCATTCCTTGCTCATTCCTCTGAATGGATTTTCACTGGTATTCATATAACTGGACTATCACACAAATTCCAACTGGACAGGTAGGATGATTATTATTTTCTCCTTATTTGTTTTTCTTTCATCTCTGCGATTTTTTCATGGCCTATAGTGGAATTAGTTTATCTATTCAAAATTAAATCTTAAGTATCAACTTTTTTTCTTTTTTCCATGGAGCAGTTGAACACAGTTTACCTCTTTTGAAGATGATGCAATCAACTTTTTTTTCCTCAGTCTTCTTTTTTATCAATCAAAAGATAATTTTTTTTTATTAGTTCAATTACTTAATTAGAATTATGACAGAATGAAAGTTTTGCATGATGCCACAACTGTTTCCTTTTCTAAAATTTCACCTTGTGATTTGATGTCTCAAAAATTAATTTCTAGACCCATTTAGGTGTTAGTGAATAAGTCTTTACAAATGATACTAGCTTAATGAAATGTATTTTCAATACATTCTTGATAAGATTGGTTGAAAACCAACAAGCAAATTAAAAAAGAATGCAACATTTTTTTAATGTAAATTTCTATCTAAATTACAATTCGAATTAGAGAATGGCATTAGTTTCATACTCCTGATATCTTAAATCATAGACATATTTTACTTCTTTTCTATATCACTGTTTATGTAATAGGGCCTACAACTTACCATGTAATCATGTAACTTACAATAAACATGATAAACAATTGTGATTCATAATTATTTTATGATTTATAATTAGGATTGATTCATCTTTCAAAAAAAATCTCTAGCAAATTTCCTTTGTAAATGATAAACCATTAAAGATATCTAAATGTGGTAGACAAAGTACAGACTATATTATTTCTTAAATATGGAAGCAATGTTTATATGCCCTAGATTGCTTTCTAGTCAACAACATAAAATCATAGAAACAACTTGATACTGCAATGCAACGTTTTTACAAGCATGCACTCTACATTGATTGTTTTCCTCTCTCATTTAGGCTTCAAAGTTATTTGGTTGCCCTTCACCAACTGACCCTCTGAAAATGGCCCCTACCTGAAAGTTATATTTTTTTTTATTTTCATTAGTATTGAAAGAAATAGCACGGTAGAGTTATTGATAAACGTATCAAATAAAACAAAATGAAAAGTCATTTTCAGATGTTCTTTTGCTCNGGGGGGGGGGGGGGGGGAATGTGACCTTTCTCGACAGACACATTCTTTCAAAAATGGCATTGGAGGGCAACTAAACAATTTCCCCTTATTTATGGGGAAAATATGAATTCTTCCAAAAGACACATCTTTCAGAAATGGCATTGGAGGGCAGCTAAACAATTTTCACCCTCTCATTTATGGGTTGAGCTTTGTTTCTTGGAAGTTCGTTCATCAGCTCTCGTCCTCTCTTTTATCGGTGTAACGTGGGATCGTGCAGGAAACATTAGGTCTGTTCATGAATGAACCGAAAGCCGATCGTTGGTAAACATGTATGGGAAATAATCAGCGGACGTTTTCCTTTTTCGTCTATTCATATTTTGAAGTGTGGCCTTTGGATGTGAGTTTGTGGAGAGTTAAGCAAATCATGCTCTGTCTATTTGTATCGCTTTTGCTCAGTTCTAGTCAAGTTAGAGAACAATCTTTATTCTTTATTTGCGAGCTGAATGATAATGATAATATGATAGATGCAATTTATATAGCATATAACATATCCACTCTGCGGAGTGCATAAGGTGTTTTGCATTATTAAAACCCTGGCTTTAGCCCGGCGTACACCAGCGCATGGCATTTCAAGGAATGAATATTCCAGCCAGATACCCATTCACCGCAGCTAGGTTGAGTGCAGCACAATGTGGATGAATTTCTTGCTGAAAGAAATTAACTCCATTGGTGGGATTTGAACCTGCGGCCCTGTCGTTGAAAGGCGAGATTCAGAACCACTCCACCATGGCACCTCCGAATAATGGAGTAGCACTAATTGAAATATATCAAATAAGTAGTTGAAATAAATTTCATTTACAAAATGATTCCTCCTGGTACTGGGGATCCATCATTTTGGCAACTTTGGCAGAATTTCTGACATACTAGCGGACAACTGCACATTCCTTCTGTGTATACAGAGTTTTTCAAAAATATGGATTAATGTCAAATTTAGAATAAGGGTTCAACGTGATTCTTTACAAAAATTATAATAATAATAATAATAATAATAATAATAGCATAATAGTTATGCTATACTCCTGAGAAAATCCAACAGTACATTTACTTTTCTTCAAAAAGAAGAATGAAATTTTGTGTACAGATTGAATGGAGAGTAGTCTGATACATAACGTCACAAAGTCCGTCAAAGGTGCCAATCGGACGGATCCCTATCGGCAGCAGGGATTGTGGTATTATTGCTATTTTGAAAATTCACAAATTCTTCACAGATTATCCGATTTTGTTCAAATATTCAGTTTATTCATCTAATTTTCCTTGATCCACTGGCAGCACAATAATTCTAGAGGTTTTGTATTTGGTGTTAGTGCAGCTATAAGTCGGGACCTGTCAATCATAGTCATAATCCATCTTGCATACAAGATGTAATTTTCCCTCATCCCCTATCCCCATGCACACATAGCAATGATCCAAATGATCATATCCATAACTCAGGAGAGGGTTACATGAAATTTTTCTATACAAAATCTAGCACGTATTGAAATGTGTGTAGTAGATTTCACACATGGCCCTATGGTAGTTCTGTGCCCATGTCTTAGAATAATTTCAGTGAAAAACACCGTACTTATTTAGATGGCATTAGTTTTAAACGTCAGACCCTATAAAATTAGGAGCTCAATACCTACCACCCATTCAAATTAGGTGTTAAACTGGCTTCTGTTAAAAGTGGTTTATGTTAATCCTTTGACTATTGAATTCTGTAATTCCCATAGACTTTGTGTAGGCACTACCCGGTTCTTGCAGTCAATGGGTTAAAGAAGTTAAACACTGTATAGATCTGAACAGGGTTCTTCTAAACCTCTGAGATTGAATCAAACAGCATACTAATGACAAACTGCACTGTTACATGTCAAGGAGACTATGAGTACTTACTTATTGCAACAGGACTGAGTTCAGCGACATGGATAAATTTTGTGTGGGGAAATAATATGGATGGGATTTGAACTCATGACCCACAGATTAAAGCTGAGGACCACAACCATCACACCACAAAATAGCACTTTTACAACGAATAGTAAAATATTCTTCACCCTTCTTTGTCAAACATTCAATGAGAAATTGTTCACCTGATAACAAATAATCGCATTTCAATAGAGGAAATGAGTGGCCTTTGTTGCTAGGTAGGGCAAGCAACAATGGTTGGGGTAGTAAATGCAGATTGCACTCTGATTGTTGGCAGGTTAATATATACAGTCAAGCCTGTCTATAAGGACCACCAAAGGGAGACAGAAAAATGGGGTCTTTAACAGCAGGTGGCCTCTATATATACAGGTTCGTTTACATGTAAATTGCACTTGAGGAAGTAGAGAACGGTTGTCTTTATGGACAGGTGGTCTTTCTATACAGGTGGTTGCTAAAGGAGACGGCTTGATGTTGTGGTTCTGACCCTCGCCTTTGAACCAGTTTGGTGTAAGATCAAATCCCACCCATGGCGTTACTTTCCTTCAGCAACAAATTTATCCGCATTGTACTGCACTCGAGACAGGTGAGGTGAATGTGTACCTGTTGGGAATATTTATTCCTTCAAATGCCATGTTCGCTGGTACTAGCCAAGATAAAGCCAGGGTAATAATAATGCAGAGTGCCTTGAGCACTCAGCAGAGTGGATACATGCGCTATATAAATTGCATCTATTATTAACCCTTTCGTTACTGGGCACTTTTTGAGCAAATTCTATTTTGCAATTTCAATCTTATGTTTCAAAACAAAAACTTAGTGTTTGCATTCATTAGAAAGCTAAACTCTCTAGCTTTACAATGGTATATAACTCAACATGAGAGGGTGTTTCATTGTTAAACAGTTCCATATTCATTCTCCCTTGTCTACAGTATTCGATGGCAGGTTTGACTGCACTTTTCATAGGGTAAACATGAATAAATTCAACTACATATGAAAATTTCTATTGTGTCAACTAACCATCCTTTTGATCAATTGGAGGAGAATAAGAACTAATGGAAATATATAAGTTTTTTGAAAGAGTCTGGATACATAGACTACATGGGCAAACCATTCACGCATGGTACTACTAAGATCACGTTATGGTATTTGACTAAACCTCTGTAATTGAATTGGCGAGAATTGATGATGTCTATTGGATGAGGGGAGGAGCAACGTCGCCTTAGAACCGCTCAAGCAAACATAAAAAGGTGACCAACATTGGAAGACAGACAGGTTTCAAATCCCCATAGCTTTATGTGTACATGTCTACTTGTGTAGAGAATGGATGTACAACTCTAATGGCACACCGTCCTTTGTATTTGGATAAGAATATGTTTAGTTTAGAACGATGGAAGTAAAACAAAATATTGGGAATAAAAAGATGACCCCAAACGTTTGAAGACAAATAGATTTCAAATCTCTTCAGCTTTATTTGTATGTAATAATAATACTAGTGCAGATTAATATAGCGCCTTTCAAGCCAGTTTTGACTGCTCAAAGTGCTTCCGATATTATTACCCAGTCACTGGATGGCAATTCCAGCGTAGCAACAAGGCAGCCAAATAGGCGCTCACATCATCAGAGAATGTGTTGCTGTCACCTACCAGTCCCCAATCACACCTGGGTAGAGTGCAGCTTTGTGGATATATTTTTGCTGAAGGAAATTAACGCCATGGTTGAGACTCGAACCGCAGCCCTCTGGTTGAAAGGCAAGTGCCAGATCTACTACACAGTGCTTAAATATCAAGAGGTGATACTACTTTACACTACTATTTGTATTTTGATTAAACCATATCATCGTTTTGCAAAGAATGGAAGTAAAGGACAAAATTAATTTGCTTATATGCTAAGACAGATGGGTTTCAAATCTACTTATCATGGAGATAAACATTTGTTCAATACAACCTGCCAGTTTTCTAGTTGAATTGCAAGTGTCAGAACCACAAGCATAAATGTTTGTCTCGTGTTCATGTGAAAAATTAGATATTTTGGACTCTGACAATGATTTATGACCTTCTAGCTGTAATGTTTGCCTCATGCTTGAAACAACCTATGGGAACGAGAATCCAGATAGTCTGGCAATTGTGAGTTATGACAATCTTGCAAAAAATGCTTGAATTTAGCTATGAGAAACAGAATCGATTACCCTGACAGTGATTTATGACCTTCTAGCTGTCATGTTTGCCTCATGCTTGTATCAACCTATGGGAACGAGAATCAAGAAATTCTGGAAATTGTGAGTTATGACATTCTTGCAGAAAATGCTTGAATTTAGCTATGACAAGTAGAATCGATTATTCTGACCTTCTAGCTGTAATGTTTGCCTCATGCTTGTATCAACCAATGGGGATGAGAATCTAGATATTCTGAAAATAGCGAGTTGTGACATTCTTGCATGAACAACTGTATTATCATGCATGTAATAACCTATCAGGAAAGAGAATATATTACTCTGGCATAGTATCTTCTGGCAAAGATTTTGGCCTCAGGCTTGTAACAACATATAAGGTTGAGAATCTAGATATTCTGGAAATTATGAGTTCCTACATTCTTGCAGAAAATGCTTGAATTTAGCTATGATAAATATGATTACTCTTATCGTGATTTATGACCTTTTAGCGGTAATGTTTGCCTCATTATACATGTAATAAGCTATAGCAATGGGAATCTATTCAATGCAAATTGCAATATTGTCGGGGAAAAGCAGAGGAATTGGGTCTCAAACGATTCAACCTTGCCAACTATACAATGGTCGTCATGACTGCGAAATCAAGGATATCGATATATATTTATGATATGAGGTGAATGAAATAATACGTACTTATGATATAATGTCTAGTGTATGTGCATATGGAAGATTTCCTAATTTGCAGAAGATCAATGATTAAGATGGAAAACATGTACTAATAGATGCAAATTTTAGGCATACCTCTAACACACAGATTTTTCTTGACAACCCAAAAGCATGCCTAAAGCTTGCCCGACATAGCAACAAGTAATGAATGCAAGCTGTATTCCGAGTCTTGTTATTCAATTGTTGGGAACAGGTTTAAGGAATACCACGTAACTACGTTCCTTAAATCTAGTAGTTAACCAGCATATTAAGAACAACCTGTGGAATCTTCTGTCATACGAATAGAAAGATACTTCTGTTGTTTCATCATTATTCTATTCCATCATCCCCACATCCCTGCGCTCCACATTTGACGAGGTTACTATTAAAAGCCAAGATAACTTAATTTATTCCTGCCAAGGTTCCCTAATGAAAATTCCCTTTAAATGACATCATCTCCAGATTCGCTGTCATATGTCCTTTATAGCAGCAAGCAGTCGATGGTTTTGGATGGTTTTACCAAATGTTGCTTGAATTGTTGAATTTAGAAAGATCAGCCAGTTTTCTGTGGAAGATGGTATTTGTGTGACCTTTCCTAACTCAATTCAGCAAATTAGGAGATCATTCGTATTAAATGGCTTTGAACCGATTCCAGTTTTGCCTATTGTTTAATACATTGATGACTTAAATTCTCTTTTTAATGTCGTAGGCTTTTCACAGCTAGGGACCACCTGGTACTTGTTTACCTCTTAAGTCCTGAAATTTGTGATCCCCCACAAACTTTGCATTTGAAATTGCTGTCTCTATACAGAAATTGCTGTGGCAGGGCATTGATCATACTTTTCCACACTCAACCCAGGTCTGGTTGATGTTTTTCAGTAGAAGATGCAAGGCAAATATACTTAGGTTGGGGTACACTGATAGCTCTGCGAAGTGTGAGTGCGGGAGGGGCAGTCAGACTATAGCTGTTCTGTAATTTAAGTTAACAATGTAGTAGTGGTATAAGTAATATTAGTAGCAGTAGTAGTAATAATAATGATAATATATATAATTTGTAATTCATAGGCTTCGTAATATTATGAAAACTTTTTAAAGCGCTTAGAGAAAATTTCATTAAGCGCTATATAAATACATACGTATTATTATTATTAATATATGCCTAGTCTTCTCAGCTGAAACAGAATGTTACAATCTGTTACAGAGAGGGAGCTGGCCGTGGTGAATGGCGAGACTTTTTACATTGGGAAATGGCTATGTGATGACACCAGATGATGATAATAATGATAGAAAAAGAACTTATTCAGATGCTTGTATGAGCAATGAATTTGAGAGGTGTGAGGTTTCCAACCCCTATATGAACAGTCAAATAACTGTGACAAATAAACCTGATTCACACCCAAACCCAGCTGGGGTTAATGTATTCTGGGCCCTATTGCATAAAAAGTTGTGTTTAAACGCAACTCAGAAAATTAAACCCAAGCCCAAAATATGTGCTTCTGATTGGTTGAAAATGGAGTTGCGTTAAATTTTCTGACTTGCGTTTAAACACAACATTTTATGCAATAGGGCCCTGGTTTGATCATATATCTGACTGCTATACAGTAAATATGCTGCAATGTCTGATTTGTAAGTCACTGATCTGCCACTGATCTGCCAATGACCTGCCACTGACCTGCCACTGATCTGCCACTGATCTGCCAATCTCAATTTTAAGCATTCAATGCTTTGTCTCACCTTCTTGAAAAATCAATACCAGT
Source organism: Temnopleurus reevesii (assembly GCA_036244855.1). Classification (NCBI taxonomy): domain Eukaryota; kingdom Metazoa; phylum Echinodermata; class Echinoidea; order Temnopleuroida; family Temnopleuridae; genus Temnopleurus; species Temnopleurus reevesii. The sequence goes on along the minus strand of BQKZ01002908.1, from coordinate 27,992 downwards.
TACGTTGGATAATAACATATTACTTTAAATTTTTTGATGTAGAATAAATAGGAGAGAGGGCACTATGTGCGAAAATGAGGAACTGTAAAAGCAGATATTTTAGCATACAATTTTTTTTAGCTTATTCACCAAATTTGAGACATATTTACATATTTTTTGTTATTTTCATGTTATTAATTGTTATTTAATATTTTGAAAGATCATTGAAAACAAGTCTATGAGCATTATGTATAAAGGTTGAACATTTTTGGAAATTCATGCTAGCAAAATTATCAAATTTTGGCTTATACAATAATTGCAGTTGAGATGAGAAATATTACTGTTTGCAATTCAGTTGTCAAGGCAATGAAATATTGTAGAAGACTGACCGCTGACCAAAATCATGGCTATGAAATAGAAAATTATGAACCATATTGAAAATATATGTCATGGTTATAAATGCTCAGCTAACAAGTGCAGTGACTCATATGCTAATTTCCATCCACAAATATTGATTATGAATATGAAATACTTGGTCAGTGGCTTTGCACTAATTGGCGATGGCACCAATATGTAATTATTGAAATCCGATATATGTATGTATACGGTTATGGAATTATCCAACAAAACAAATTGCCTTTTTATGGTAAGTGGCGCGATTTTTGTTATGGACGTTTTGATCTGCGGTGGTAGTATAGAGAGAGTTGATTTTTTTGCATATAATTTGTTATTTATTTAGGTCGGCTTATGTCCAAAAGTGTGGACACAGATCTTTACGGGCTACTGTGTTGTGTTTTTAGATTATATAATTGTTCAGACATAGTCCTTTGCCAGGACTGTTCCGATGAGCCAACGTACACGTAACTAATGCAACCTCCAGGATTCCATTTGCTAGTCTGTATGAGGTGGGATCAGAGAGTATAAGCAACCTATGCTCCGGATGGGATAGGCTGACTTGTTCAGAGTAGGGAACTAGGGTAGAAGGGAACGAGCGTTTTGAATATTCTGTCAAGCCAAGGAAAATGTAACAAATGCAACCTCTCTGTGAGATATCTGCTCTACTCCACAAATTTGTACCCCTCCCCCAGGATTCAGGGAACAAACTTGCGTTTATAGTGAGTCTGTGTGAGGTGGGATCAGAGAGTATAAGCAATCTACTCTCTGGATTGGATAGGCTAGCCCATGGACTCTTTCAGAGTAGGGAACTAGGGTAGTAGGGAACAAGCTTTTCAAGTATTAAAAGATTAAAAAAGGGCTGGTTCAGACCTAAACACTTCCGTGAATTGAACATTCAATGAAATCGCTTTCAAGTCTGATATAGATTCTTATTTAACAAGAGTATCACAGAGACATATATGTTTAGATTATTTTCCTTAGAAATTAGCAAATTCTTTCTGAAAATATGATTTTATGGTAAATTTATATGTTTTTATATATGAAGGTTGGCAGCACTGCATTCAGAACTCCATCCATTCAGACAACAGAATTAAAACGAAAATTTGCCAGTCTCACTGGGATGTGAAATAGCCGTTAATTTATTTCCATAGAGTCGGTGCGCTTCAAACGTCCATCGTCAGAAATCATAATGATTTATTAATCTGTATCAAATTGGCAAACTTTAAGGACAGCCCACATGGTTATAACGTGTTTCCTTTCATTTCAGGGTTCAATCAGTCCAATTTTGATTTTCATCGATTGCTGATTTTTTTCTTCTCTGAAACCCATAATTCTAATCTAGTATTTTTTACTTACTCTGATTTCCCTTCACAAAATTGGTCTATTTGCTTTCCTCTTGATTGGGAGTGTCATGGTGTAGTGGTTCGGACTCTCGCCTCTAAGCTAGAGGGTCGGTGGTTCGAATCTCACCGAAGGCGCTAATTTCCTTCAGCAAGAAATATACCCGCATTTTGTTGCACTCGATCCAGATGAAAAATGGGTACCTGGCAGGAATTTATTCCTTGGAATGCTTGAGCGCCTAACTGGCTTGCTCGGCAGTTATAGCCACGGTAATAATATGCTACCTAGTATGAAGCGCAGTAGAGTATATGCATATAGTGATTGCGTAATATAAATGGACCTATTATTATTATTATTAATATTTGGTGCTGGGCAAACGTTTATAAATTCACTAATTTTCAAATACTTTCACTTACATTTTTCCGAAAAGCATTGCTTTATTTTCCAGTTTTCCTTTGTAATTGTTCATTTTACGTCACCATAGTTACATAATTGCACACAAAAACATCAATTAAAACCATCAGTGGCGAAGAAAAAAACATTTAGAATGGAGTGTTTCTGAGATGTGACAGGCAGTTTTAATGTCCCAAACCAGGTAAATGATGTGCCTTATGTGTGTCTTGTGATGAGAGGATTGCATTTACTGCATTATTATGACTACAAATTGGATTTTCTGTAAGTGTTTATTTGCAATTGGGTGTGAGCTGGATGCACGTGCCTGATCTGTGATGAATTTTTCGTATATTTTGTGTGGACGTTTTACAAGCCTGCACTCATGCACGGGACTGGTGTGTGAAACAGTCTTGGACCCCATTCAAACCTAGTTTTCAAAGTGGAATCCGCTAAACTATTTTGAAAGCTGGTTTGGAAGGCCAGCGAACTGGATTTCAAGTCCACGCACACTATAAGCAAAATGGCTCTGCTGTTATGACGATGGACAAACAGCTAGGTTCAAATATTCCTGAACAATCTTCCTACATGTATATTGATGTGCACATTTAATTTCGTTTGTGTATTTTATCTGCACACCATGGCCACAGCACAGTGGAAACAGTCAGATATGTTTGACATATTAAGGGTGAAATTTACAACTTTAGTGCAATTTATGAGTTTTGTGTGTTCAAACTACCGGCTGAACTGGTTCCTGGTCACGACAAGCTACCTTGTAAAGTGGATTTCCAAACCAGTTTAGAAGTCCACTTTCATGACCACTTGTCCTATTCAGACATGCCGTTAAACTAATTTCTGTTAAACTGGTTTCTGTTGAAGTGGTAAACGTCATATATCTGAACAGGATCATACATCCCGTGATCCTGCCTTTTCTATTTTTGCTTTTGACTCAAATTTAAGATGTCACAGTAAAATTATAGAAAATGGTGAAAAACAAGGAAAAAAGTCATTTTCAGATGTTTTTTTGTCTTTTCACGCCTTTTTAAAAAGTTTTTTGGACATGAAATATGTTCCAAAATGCCAAAATAATGAATAACAGAAATCTTTTCTGATCACACAACGTAAAAATGCTTTCTTGAGCAAAGAAACAATTTCCCCCAGCCAAATTGGATCTCGAGGAATTGCAATTGGCTACCGGAACCAAGTGGCCATTGCACTAAGTCCATTGCAATATAAGAATTCAGTAGTCAACAGGTTACCCTGTGCAGTTTTTATACAGATTCATTGCTATGTCAGAGACTAACATAATTAATTCTTCATTCTTTTTTTCTCCTCAGGCTCTCTGTGATGTATCATAGTGCAAGGATGGAACATGATTTATCCTCATCGTTATCATGAACCAAAGTGAATATCATTCGGAGTTGAGTGTTCCAAGGAAATAAATTTGTGTGCTGAGATGAAATTCATGTTACAATGAACAAATGCAATGACGGACAACTGCAATGACTTCCTGCAAATGGACTGTCTTATGAAAAGAAAATTAATGTGAAAGTATGCATTGTGTACAATTCTTGAAGCAGAAAACATCAACCATTTTTTGAATTAAGACTGCATGCAAGGAAACGTTTCGGAAGTTGAACATTGCGACTGATTTGTGACATTGTACTTCATGCAAAGGGACACATAGGAAAGTGAAGATAGCGGCTGTTTTTCAACTGTGAGCTGTTTTGCGTTGCTTGTTTGGAAATCTTGTACCCATTTGGAGCCTGGAGTGTGGTAGATTAATTTGATGGCTGGATGAAAGTTTTGTTGCTGTAACTGAATGATTGGCAACCTGTGGCAGAGATACGGACAGGATACATGGCAGGTAACGTGTTGCTGATGCTGTTGCTGAGTTGCTGTTTGTTGCACGGGACACATGCACAACAAGGTAGGCCTGACATATTTTTTATCCTTGCAATCTCTGAGATGCCAACCTTTCCGGAATATACTTGAGGTTAGTATTAAGATGTGAATAACATAACAAGTGAATTAAAGTGAAAGCATGGCAACCATAACCATGCTCTGAGCAATTCACTTCTGATTGTAATTAAAACATTAAAATGAAAAAAACTCCTCATGCATATTCTGGAATGGTTGGCATCTCTGTAAAATCAATCAATGCAATCTACAATATATTTTTAGGAGATTAAACTGTGTTGAGTGTGAATTATGCAAATCAGAAACAGACACAGTGTTATCAAAAGAGCTTGAGAAAGGAAAACTGAAATGATTGCAGAACAGAGAAAGAAAGAGAAAAGAAGGGGATAGAGGGAGGGAGGGACAGAGATGGAAAGAGAGAGAAAGAAAGAGAGAAAAAGAGAGGAAGATGAAGAAAATAGAAGGACAAAGGAGAATGTACAGAATAGAAAGGGAGGAGAGTGATGGAGGAAATAAAAGAAGAGGAAGAGAGAGAGAGGAAAGGGGGCAGAAGGAGGATAATGCCTTAAAGTGGTCAAGCGGTACTCGCAAATTTAACGGTCACTCTTGCATGCAAATCGTTCGTCCACAACCAAAATTAACCCTGTCCCAAATCTATAAATGAATAGAATCCTATTATAGTTTCCATATTAACTCAGAAATGCTGGTTCTTGCTCAATTCATATATTTACAAATATTATAAGCCTGGAAATATAATACTTGCTTTTGACTCCTTTGAGGTAGAAATGCATGCATTGTCTCACTTTCAAAGCCACGTCTAACTATATCGGGGCTCCCCTCTACATGGACTTCCTGGAGAAGCTAGAAAGAGAGTTTCATTTTTTTTTGTGCCAGGGAAAAATCAGAGAATTTCATTCTCATCTAACAGTGGGAACCTTCCGTTAATTGCGGATGCATTGAAATTGGTTGAAACGAATGAAAGCTTGACAAAGATGGAATTTTAAAAATGCATTTTGGAAAAATCAGGGAATTTTTACTTATCAAATATTCTGGACCCTTTTGATGGTTACATTTATCATCCTCAATGCATGTTCATAAAGCAAACTTGTAGATTTAAGGAAATTGCACCATCAACCTGTTGCAAATTCATATGTTGAGTTCAAGTAATACAGTATAACAGAGCTGCAACTCAAATTCATTTGAACCTGTTGGTAGATACCAAGAATTTTTGTTGAAAGACCCTCTGTTGCCGTGGTAACAACGTAATGATGCCTCCTTTGTCGAATTGAGAGCAACTCTGTTGGATGTTTTAAAAGCTTGCATCATGCTCTCATAATTTGTAAAAAATTGAATTTCTTCAGGTTTTCTTGCAAATCGATATGTAATTAAACTTAACCTAGTTTCCGTCTGGCACATATTTCATATGGCAGTACCGGTGTAAGAGCGCATAGCCTAACGCTACATAGTAAATTGGGTATGTGTAGTGCATGTTGTGATTACCGTGAAATATACCCATTATAGTGCACGACGATGCACTATAAAATTGACCTACACTACAATAGCAATGTTCATTATGACGCACAAAATTTCATGCTTTTAATTTGATTTAGGATACTGGACATATTATTACACACTGACAATGAAATGATGATAATGGAGATAGTAATGATGATGAAATGACACTTTTACCAATTGTTCGATTATAGATTTTAATGTGGATATGCTCAACTGTGAATTACAATTTTGATATTAACTAGCCAGAGTCCTATATATTGTCATTGCCGAACTACTTGTCTCTCATTTTAAAACCATAACATTCTATTGAAACTGTCTTACATAACCTGGGTTGGGTGCAGCGCAAAATAGAGTATATCCTCACTGAAGGAAATAAACATTATGGCTGGGAATTGAACTCACAACCTTCCTATAAAGGAGACATAAGCCACAATTGTTTCATTTGAATTCAATTGTTGTTTCAATATGTTCAAAATCTAGAATCTGGCAAAATATTCATGTGCTGGTTTCATGTGTATATATTGTTATGCTGCGCTGTGAACAGAGATGCCAATCGTTCTGGAGTATGTATTAGGTGAAGATTAAAATGTGAATATCCGAACAGCTGAACAAAAGTGAGAGCAAATGTTGAAACAATTACTACACTGTCAGCCATTCACTTGTGATGAATTCCTTAAATTCATGTGAAAATACACCTCGCGCATATTCTGGAACAGTTTGCATATCTGAATGAAACCATGGACATTGTTTTGAAAACAAAATAGGGGCTTCATGAACCGTGCAAGTCCGATTCCTGAACGATTAGCATCTCTGTATGAAATCATTGACAATGTTTTGAAAAATTAGGGGCTTCATGAACCTTTCAACAATGTTTTGACAAAATAGAGGTTTCATGAACTGTGCAAGTCCGATTAGCATCTCTGTATGAAACCATTGACAATGTTTTGACAAAATACAGGCTTCATGAATCATTCAAATCCAATTCTGGAACGATTTGCATATCTGTATGAAACCATTGACAATGTTTTGAAAAACTACAGGCTTCATGAACCTTTCAAATCCAATACTGGAACAGTTAGCGGCTCTGTATGAAACCATTGACAATGTTTTGACAAATACAGGCTTTATGAACCTTGCAAATCCAATTTGTACAACACAGATTCAGATTCAATTAGATATTGCACAATCCTGGATAAATTGTCAGTGCATATTTGCTTGTAGGGGATTTCTGCATACATATAACCTGGTAACGATAAGCGACACCTCGCGTAGCACGGAGCGACTAATCATTTTTGACATGTGCATTAACGGTAGTGTTTGCTGATTGGAGCGTAATATGGAAATATCGATACAGAATGTGGAAATCAATTTAGGACTGGGGTAGTTCTGTGCTAATATTCATTGGTGCATGGAGGGTTTTTTTCTGTCTGTCAATATATATGTGGATTTTTTTTCCCTCTTTCATTTGTCTCTCCTTTTCTCCTTTTAATTGTCTCTCTCTCTCTTTCTCTGTTTTTCTTGCCCAATCCCTCTGCTTATTTCAAGTCTACCACTCTTATATTTATCTTTTCTCTTGTTCATTTCTCTCTCTCTCTTTCTGTCTCTATCTCACTTTCTCTTTCTCTTTCTTTTTCCCCTTTCCTACCTCATTTCGCTTTTCTCCTCTCATTTGCTACTATCCTATGCTATATTCTATGCTTTCATTCTTTTCCTATTTCTTCCTGTCTCTTGTCTATTGTCTTACCCTTTTGTTATCCTTTCTCCCTCTTTTCATCTCTCTAACCCTCATTCATGTGGCTACCATTATGTCCATCTCTCTTCCACATTCATCTTTCTTCTTCACCCAATCTCCTTATTTTCCTTCTCCACTCCCCAGCCCTCTCACCCCCCCCATTCTATCTCTCTCTTCCTTTCTCTGTCTCTCTCTCCCTCCCCCTCTCTGCTGTGTTCTCTCTCCCTCCCGGCTCTCTTTCTCTCTCCCCATCTGTCTCAATTTCTTCCATTCTCCCCTCTCCACTCCTGTCGTCCCTCTTTCCTCTTCCCTATCCCTTCTTCCCACTCTCCTTCCCTCTCTTCTTCTTTCCTTCCTAAATTGTCAAGTCTTATTAGGCGGTCTCTTCCACTATATCCTCTTCTCCTCCTGTTTACTCTATCCACCCTTTCCCATCCATCCTTTCACCCATCCATAACCAACTCTACCCTCTCTTTCCTCTTCCCTCCACCCCTAACCCATCCCCCCTTCTCTCCCCTCTCGCCTGCATCCCAGAACCCACTCTCCCCCTCTCTCCCTTCTCCCCTTGTTCCGCTCCTTTTATTGATTCCTCCACCAGAGTATCTATATCGATTGAGTGACAAACGATAATTGTGTACTCTCTCTCTTGCCTGCATTGCCTACTTGTAAACTGCAAACACTCCATTACCACTGCCAGTCTTACTGCAATACGTCAAAGCACAGACCTCGGTCTAAAGCCAAGATATCAACGCTATGCAATTGAAATGGGCAGAATATTGCATTCCTGGGAATGCCGAATTGGTAACCTGTTAGGGTCGTTGTCTGAAAATCATCCCGGTTTTATGATTGGAACATTGGTTTGTATCCATGATCAGAATATTTGGTTGATTGTAAATTAAGAGTTAAATATTTCCTCAATGTACAGATTAATCAAAATGATTATATTCACATTGCTTAATATGTTGCATCATTTATACAATTATATATATTTTGAAAAGGCGCTATATAAGAACTTTTTGTATTGTATTGTATTGTAATGAAGAGTTAATTTGAGCAGGCCATCAGCCTGTTGAATTCATACAATGGAAAATACCCCTTTTTTAAACTCCAAACAATGGAAATTGCTTTATAAGTATTATTCATCTTCACAAATGTAAGATCTCTTTAAGTATTTTTTTTGGGGGGGAGGGGCATACATGTATGCACAGATGTAAAGGTGTGAAAAAATAAACTACAACATAGATTACATGGCTAAATATGACACCAGACCAATATCAATTAAAAAAAATGTATAGCCTATGTGAAAAAGAATTGGTAGAATTTTGTACAAATATTTGGCAATGTTGATATTTCGGATTGATGTGAGTATACAATTTAATAGATAATTGGAATTATAACAATATATTTATATATTAGGCAACATTCAACTGCCAATAGGCTGAAGGCTCTTTCTAGACTTGTAGAAATATGATATTCAATTAGGTAGAGTCTGAACTGTCAGACTAGAATCAATATGCCATGCTTGCCTTCCTTATCAAAGGGAGGAAATATTAGCCTTGTTTTAAGCCAACCCTTTTGCCTCTACCGCCAAGAATGAAACCTGACAGAGAAAGTGGTCCATGTTTGCAATGCGAGTTTGTCTTCTTGTCTGACGTTATACGTAATGTCCGATTTGATGGAGACAGTGTTAGTTGAAAAGACGACTGCCTGTCTGCCCGAATGTCCGGTAGCTAATAGAAAATAAGGATAGAATTTACCCAGATGTTGACTTTGTTTCTTTGAAGCATATGACTTGTGTTCTTATTTTCATTTACATTTTTATTCATCAATCTCGTTATGCTAAAGAATGAAATTGCCCTATGGTTACCATCAAGCTTCCGTCTACATCGACTGTCTTTTCTTCCTCATCTTCATATTTAAAAACAGCTTTTTGCCTCTTCAAATTGTTTTACATTGTTATCTTGTACTTACTTATCTTTATTATGTATTTAAAAAAGATAATTATAAATGTTCAATTCAATTCAAGAAATTGAATAAAAATCTTTTACATGACAGATTTTCTTATCATTTTATCCATCATTGAAAATATTCTTTGGTATTTCGATTGATAAAACTCTCAGGAGATTTATTTGATATATCTTCAGAAAAAAAGGAACAGATCGAATTATGTTTTAGCCCTGGGATATTATATTTCTTCAGTTTTTTTTTATAATATCGTCTTGAGAAAAAATAATGAAACCCACCCTAGCCCTCTGCAGGTATGATAAATCCATTATAAAGTATTAAATGATCTTGATTCTAGAAAGTAAGCTTGTGCAACCATTTTTTACTGAAATAATTTGTAAGGGACATAGTCATTCCATCCAGTTAATGGTCTCCTGCACCACTTAAACACCACTCATCTTCGTAAATTAAAACAATCAATCTCATATTACATACCGCCACCAATTAAGCCCCGCAAAAGATGCGAGAAAAGCGCCACTTAATGATTACTTCCCCTCTCTTTCAGTGAGAAATTCTCTATTATCTCATGAAAGCAAATATTATGAGTCAGATTAGTGAGATCTTATGAATAAATGCTTGTATTTGCCTGGGAGCTGTGATCTGTCAAATATGATATCATCATAGTGATGATAATTGAAATGCGTTGAATATGAAACCGTAATGTTGGCTTTTATTGGAGGTTCAGTGACTTAGGGGACGCTCAACTTTTCTTAGGAGAGTTGTGAATAGCAGGTTTTATCTCTTCGTCTCTAATTACCGACACAAAAGCTTCTTTATGTAGCTTCAGATTCAAATTCAAAAGCTCTTGGGAGGGGGAAGGTTTGTAAATCTTATCTTGATTTCATGTGTCTATTTGAGATGTTATATTGGGGGTTCAATTTCTTGATTGAATCTTCATGCATTTGTAGTTTGACAAGGAAAATGAGAAGAAAAAATACATGGATGATGATGATGTTTCTTGCATCATTGCTTAATTTCTTGAATGAATATGATTTTGATGCATCCATGCTTTTTTAATATATTTCAAGAATGAAAATCAGGATGTTATCGGAGAGGTAGGGGATAGTTGTCATTCTTATCTTCATTCTTATCTTCATCTTGCCATTTGATATATTGGATGCAATATTTCTTGATTCAGTTGTACTTCATATTGAGTGTCGAATTTCATGTAGTTCTGTTGAATTTGCACTTAGGAATATGTGTATACTTGATGTCACGTAAGAAGTATCAATTTTCTGAATTGTCATATCAACATAAATGAAAGTGTTAAGGATGAGAGCCTACTTGGGAGGAATGGCTTAATGTTTTGGTTATGATTGACAAATTATGGTTTTCTAAGTCTTTATAATTGTTATGATTGACAAATTATGGTTTTTTAAGTCTTTGTAATTGTTATTATTGACAAATTATGGTTTTCTAAGTCTTTATAATTGTTATGATTGACAAATTATGGTTTTCTAAGTCTTTATAATTGTTATGATTGACAAATTATGGTTTTCTAAGTC